>CAOJCR014603006.1:0-11472 GCA_948330485.1 Euphorbia neoarborescens | reverse complement strand
CTATGAGATTGTTAAATCTGAGCACAGAGTTAAACTCTGATACCAATTGTGGAATCCCAGACAGACCAAAAACATAAGAGGGGGGTATTGGGTGTTTTAAAATTTATCAAAGAATAACAAGGGTCTGAAAACAAATATGGATTCTGAGATTAAGTATAGAAAATTCAGTAGGTGACTGAGTCTCCTTTTGTGATATTGAGGGTCTCAGTAAAGGGTGTGCTTTTAGAAGGAATGTTGAGCAGTTGAGGAAAGGTACTGAAAGATAAAGAATGCAAGAGAGTTATACTAGTTCGGTACTTACCCTCAGTACCTACGTCCAGTCCCCAAGGTACCTTCCCTTGAGAGTTCAATTCACTCTTGAATCCTTTTAGGTAGGAAGCAAACCATTACAACTTAGTCTATCCCACTACTGAGTACCGTTCTCAGTAGCCAGCTAAGCTAATTGCTGCTAACCCTTAGCAGCAATGTATAAAAACAAGATTTGAGAAATTTTTCACACACAGAACGAATCTAAACACACTTAAGTATAAGGCTTATGAATTCTTTCTAAAAGTTATAGAGATTTTGAAACATGAAGTTTGCTCCCTTGTTCTCTGTAAATTGTTAGTCACCTTGCATGAGTGAAGACTTCCACTATTTATATTGCTCCTTTGGAACTAGCCATTGAGGTTCTTGGATCAGTTGGATTTTAGCCGTTGATGGAGTCTTTTGTCTTCAGCAAGGGGTTTCTAACGGTGTTGAGATGCTGTCGGTATTGAGGCGATACTGTCTGTCTGTCTTCTGAATTTTGCCAAAATGGGTACTGAACTTTATGCTATCTACTGAAAGCATTCCAATTGTTCCTTCTTTTATAGAAGTCAGACGTTAAATTTTTCAGAAATAGATAGTATCTTTTTTTGTCAAGAAAACTTAGACAAAAGCAGAGATTAAAAACACCATATGGAAAAATGCTAAACATTTTAACTTTCAAACACACTTAAATAATTTTTGTCATCTTCAAAACACTTAATTTTAAATAGGGTTCCAACACCCACATTAAAAGAAGTTAACCAACATATTAACTTTGTAATATTCGCATAACTCAATTGACTTTGCATACTTATCAAATTTTCACTTGTTTTTACACCTTGGAATAAAAAATCTCACGTAAAAAAATATGAGAATAAAGAGAAGTACACAAGTAGTCTGTCTATATTAGCTCTTTAACGCTTGTCAATTGATTTTCTATTCTATGGATCCAATTTCATGTTAAAAGTACATTATACAAAATAACTATAAGAATAAAATAAGAACAAAATATATAATAAAATAAACTACATATAAGTTTAAATGAAATTATTCATTAAAAAAAAGTTTAAATGAAATTTTAATCATAACAACAATATAAAGTTGGGGTCTGAATATTCAATCTCCTTAAGACATACTTTATCAACAACACATACAATCGGTTTTTTTTTTTTTTTTTTTTTTTTTTGAAGTTACACAATCGTTTTCTAAAATACAACAATTTGAGGTGAATACAACCGGATGCAAACTAGTTATTGAAACCTAAATCTAGGAGCTTATAATTTTATAAAGAGATAATTATAAAAAAATCCTTATAGTTTATCTATTTTTTTTTAAACAAAAAATCCATTATTTAATTTGTTATAAATAAAAAATTAAAGTTACATTTTATTGATAAAGGATATGAAATGCTGATTTGGCATTCATAGTCCTCGGCCAATTCATCAACCACGTCATATTTCTTAATTACGTTAGCAGTCACATCATATTTCTCAACTACATTAGCATTCACAATAAATTTCTCAGCCACGTCAGTAATCGTATCAGTTTTTCCAGCCATGTCAGTAGCTACATCAATATTTTATGTTCTTCGCTAACGGAATATAACCTTATTAGTCATTTATTTATAATAAACTAAACCGCAAATTTTTTTTCAAAATAGATAAACAACAAGATTTTTTTGTAATTATCTCTTTTATAAATGAAAAGAAAGATTTTTTTTTAGTTTCTACTGATGAATTTTAAACAAATTTTTCTCTATAAAAATGGAAGAAAATTTTCTGTACAATAGTTTGCATATCATGTAACTGTTGTTTAAATAGAATTTAATAATGTAAAATTACATAACCAGAAATAAATATAGTAAAATATATTTAATTTAAATTTAGTTAGAAGTTACATTTGTCAAGAAATAAAAAAATATATAAAAATGTAGAGAAATATTTTAATTTTTTTTACAAAAATCTTAACACCAATCTTATTTTGAATTTTAAATTTTTATTCAATTTTAATTCATTTTAGGCATATTATATAGTGTTGGAAAATTCATATTTCGCATAATATAATGATATATTTCATAACTCAACAATACTTTCATATAATAATTGATAACCAATGTTTGCTGGGTACGTCAGGATCTTCGGCCTTAAAAGTCTTTCGGTGTGCAAGATCAGAAAAGAAGATCGGAGCCGGATTGCCCGGATTATTCCACTTCAATGCCTAAATTAGTAAACTTACAGAGGAAGTATATAGCTAATGAGTATATTGAGGTGATAATCAGATCCTTTACATGGTGGCAATCTTACTGATTATATAGAGTCTTTGGCCTCCATGTGTCTTACTGTTAGTGGGTGATGGGTGACATGGTTCTTCTAATTTCCTTACCTGACACTCAGACAAATGTCCACTCCTAACTTCCTGACAAGACCTCCCTTTTGCCCCTGTTGTCTTGTCGGGTCGCACCTCATCCTTATTGCATTAATTGTCACATTAAATACAATAGCTCTTTTCTCTCTCTTCCTTTCAAGACTGGTGGTAGGTCCTGAGGACGGTTGTCGGCTTGATAACTGCCCTTTTGATGTTGGCTATCGTGATTGTTCAGCCGCTCGGAGGCGCTTAGGGAATGTGGGGCAGTTGTCAAGTATATTGTCACTTGCCTTATTATATATTTGGCACGTGACTATTAGAGGGGGTTATCAGGAGTCCTCCCCGAAGGTAAGTAAATTCTTAAGGATATGCGCTGGGTTTTGACCTGGATTAGGCAGGAGATAAAGAGAAATGATAGCTTCTCGAAGGAGTGAAGTTGGAGCATTAAATGCATTTGTTATAAGTGGCAGACCTGCGCGGTGCTCAAGGAAGATATCCAAGGCTTTCCATGGTAGAGGAAGCCAAGGAGAGGGTGTCAGGTGTCCCTAGACACTCTGCCCGAAGTTGATTTTAATAGGATGACATCATGCATAATTATGGGGACAGTTGTGCCCTAATGGCCACGCGACAGGTGTCCCAGGGGGTTTGAATTTTGAATATGCCCCTTGATCTTCCTCACTTGAGTTCCTATAAAAAGAAGTGGCCCTGCTGAGTGTTACCATTTTTCTATCTTCATCTTTCTTCTAGTGACCTGTATGACAGATAGATTTTTTCGCAACTTGTGCATGTTTTCCAAGTCCCTTAAAGCCCATATTCGTTCCACATATTTTCCTCCCTTGCGAAAGAGGTTTCCTCGCTTGAAGAAGAAGTTAGCACAGAGGAAGCTTTCATTTGTGAAGGTTGCTAAAGCTCGTCCTTCAGTGGTCGTACTTTCTTCAGAAAGTTAAGGGAAAATGGGGAAAAGTAAGTTTTGTCAACCTAAATGGTGGGATCTTTTAGAATCAGGGATCCTGCCTAACCTAGGACAATGTTTCCTTTTTATGGAAAAATGTTTCGATCGATGGGTTTTGATGTTTATCTGACTGCTTTTCTCCTTCACAGGCGATTCAACGCTTAACATGTTGCATGCTACTACTAATCAGTGATGCCCGCAGTCTTCGCGTGCGTCCAAAGATACAGGGGAGAAAGGGAATCAAGAGGGTCACAGTTGGTGGCCTCCAGTCCCAGTGGGGGAACCTGTACCTGTAGGAGTGCCAACTTTCGCTTCAGGTAGGGAGGGTCAGCATAAGCATCTAAGGAGGGTGGAAATGACCTGGCCTTCTGAGGCGGCCACCGTGGTGGTGGGGGAACGGGATAGGGCAGAGGAGACTGAGCTGTCTACTAAGAAGGCTTGCCTGAGCGAGGAAACCTTAGCGATTTTTATAACTTAGTTTGATATAGATGGGTGCAGCTAAAAGGTTTCATCTGTATGTGTTTTTGCAGAGTGAGGCAGGTGGAGTCGGGATGGCAGCCTTCTCGATCATGGGGCATGAGGCTCCCGAGGGTCCTAAGATGGAAGACTCATTAGTCAAGGATGTGGGGGCCCGATTGGTGTCAGTGGCTCAAGGGACTACTAAGGCCACTTCCCATCCTCGATGGTTGGTGGCCCCAGCGGTAAGTAACAAAGGTCTGCCTTCTCAGAGGAGCGATTTTCTCGGGGTGTCTCCTGGGAAGATAACCTCCTATTCGAGATGATACATAAGCACTTTTGCCTCAAAGATAATGAATATATACCCCGATATCTATATGAGAAGAGGTTGGATAGGGGATTCTGTCGTTTGATGCTTGGCGTGAACATTTTGCTGTATGTGTCGTCTCATACCGTGGAGGACAGCCGGCGACTCAAACCTATAGAGGAGGAGTTGGAGCAGGTGATGAGGGAGTTAGCTGTTGTTCGAAAGCAGTTGGAAGAGATGGAGAAAAATGATGCTGACTTGGCCGTAGAGAGATCAAGGGCAGCGGGTGCAGTGAAGGTGAGAGAAGAGGCATTGCGCCGTCTTGCTGAGGTGAGGCAGAATTCTGAGGAATGGTTGAAGAAGGCGGTACATGAGAGTCACGGGCGGGAGGCCCGTATTGTGGAGGAGTACAACCAATGTCTTCAAGAGGGGGAAAGGCTGCGAAGGTTGTTAGAGAGCAAGGAGGCGGAGCTGGTAGAATGTCAGCAGGAGAAGGAGGAGGCCATGAAGGCCAAATAACAGGCTGTCCTTACTAGGGAGAAACTGGATAAGGAGTGGGATGATCGGGAGCAGAAGCTGAGCGCGATGTCCCATCACATAGCACATTTTTATGGCCAGAAGTATATGGACCCGGCTACGACGAGGCCTGATGAGGAGGTTGTAGCGGCTAAAGTGAGACTCCCTTCAGAGGACAAATTTTTCCTGGGGAAGGTTGAGTTCTTGAGGAAGATGGACCGGGCTTTGAAGGAAAAAGGGGCTAAGCTTTCCTGGTCGTCTGATGAGGAGGAAGAAGGGGAGGAGACATTGAAAGGTGCTGGTGGGATATCAGAGGGCGACCTATCTTTGGGGGCTCCGTTCGCTGAATGCCTCCTCCATCCTCTTTGTTAGACACGTCTGGTTTCACTGTTGGTTGCTTATATGGGGCATCTTCCTCCTGTCATATTGCTAGATAGGGCATCTTTCCCTTGTCATATCGCTAGATGGGGCATCCTCCTTTTGTCCCGTTCGTTGTGGTACCACAAAGGCATCATTTTCGATTTTTGGGTGGGCGACTGCTGTCAAGAAAGGGAATATTCTACAGGTATTGTGGTTGATATGAAAATTTGTTACGACATGCAGGCCCACACACTACCATGTACTCTGCGATGAGAATGGTTTCAGTGATGGTCTTTCACAGAGGCTATCAGTCAAATAAGCCTTGCTATTTTCACGCTTGTTCTTTTGTCTGTCCCATTGCCATTGTCTTTTTAGAAGCTTTAGCTGTAAATGAAATCGTAGGTTTTCATCTGTAGCCCATTGTTTGAGAAGCAAGTTGATGCTTAGTTGTAAGTAGGACTTTTGTAATGCTTTTGTGATGCTTTGTAATAAAGAGAAATTTTGTGGATCTTCTATGTGTATGATTATTTTCCTTAGGCGCATGGGTGTGTTGTAGTTTTTGCCTTTGTTGTAGTAATCAATAATTCTTGTTATGTTATGTTGAGGTGACGCAGAGGGCGCTTGCCCTAAAACATTCTGGCTAGTAACGATCGAATTTGCTTTTCCCATTTGGGCGAGGGGTAACTGCATAGCCATCTTAGGATTTGTTGTAGAGATATGAAGGGGGTGATGTTTGATTAGCTCTGGTCATAAAAGATCATTGAGGGAGAGCAGTTCAATTGCCTCCTGATGTTGATGCGATCAATGAGGGGTGACGGATCAACCGCCTTATGACATGATGTAAGGCCAATGAAGGAGAGATGCTCACTTCATGGCAGAATAGATCAGCGAGGGTGAGCAGATCCATCGCCTCTTGATGTTAATGTGGTCAGTGAGGGGTGAAAGATCAGCCGCCTTCTGAAATGTTGTAAGGCCAATGAAGAAGAGATGCTCGATTACTTCATAATAGAATAGATCAGTGAGGGAGAGCAGGTCCATCACTTCCTGATATTGATGTGGTCTGTGAGGGGTGACGGATCAGTTGCCTTATGACATACTGTAAGGCCATTGAAGGAGAGATGCTTGATCAGTTCATGGTAAAAAAACAATGAGAGAGAGTAGGTCAATCACCTCCTGATGTTGATGTGGTCAGTGAGGGGTAACGGATCAGCCACCTCATGACATGCTGTAAGGCCAATGAAGGAGAGATGCTCGATCACTTCATGGCAAAATAAATCAGCGAGGGAGAGTAGGTCAATCGCCTCCTAATGTTGTGTAGTTAGTGAGGGGTGACAGATTAGCCACCTCATGACATGCTGCTCGATCACTTCATGGCAAAATAAATCAATGAGGGAGAGCAGATCAATTGCCTCCTGATGTTGATGTGGGCAGTGAGGGGTGATGGATCAGCCACATCATAACATGCTGTAAGGCCAATGAAGGGTGAGATGCTCGATCACTTTATGGAAAAATAAATCAGTGAGGAAGAGCAGGTCAATCGCCTCCTGATGTTGATTTGGGCAGTGCGGGGTGACGGATCAGCCGCATCATAACATGCTCTAAGGCCAATGAAAGAGAGATGCTCGATCACTTCAAGGAAAAATAAATCAGCTAGGGAGAGAAGGTCAATCATTTCCTAATGTTGATGTGGTCAGTGAGGGGTGAGGATCAGCCGCCTTATGACATGAAGCCTGTTTGTACCTAGCAAGGGAAGAAAAAGAAAATATGTTGGATTTAATAATGATATCTTTATTTGTTTTAAAATATATGAGAGGGTCATTGTTGTTCCCTGTTTCATTTGTTTGTTGGCTCCTGCAATGGTGTCTTTTTCAGTCAGTGTCTTCAGGCACTTGTAAGGATGCCAGATATATTTCTTGTGCTATGCGTTGGCTACCTTTCACGATTACCGTCCCTTCTCGAGCTGGGATCTACATGGCCAAGTACCGGAGAGACATGATTGCTTCGGATTCAACGAGGAAGGGTCGGCCCAAGATGGCATTATAAGCAAGGGACGCATCAATGATATTGAATAAGCGTTCATTCACCACATATATTTACTGTCTCCTACTTCCATAGACAATGTTTCCTGGCCCAGAACCGGTACGGGACGACCGCCTAGGCCCACTAGAGGGGAATGGACAGGCTAAATTCTCTTCTGTACCAGCTAGATCTTCCCTACAGCTTGTTTTGTGATTCGATTGACTGAACTCCTAGATTCCACTAGGAACCTTTTGATTGTGAAACCTTCGAGCCCTATTTCCATAATTAGGGCATCTGTGTGACCGGGTGGAATGTTATTTAACTCCCAAAAGGGGAGGAAAGTTTTTCTCTCCCCAGGATGTAACCCTTCCAGTCGTCGTTGGAATCGTGCTAAATTATCTGCGGCATCTGGACCCCCCTAATGACCATAACTGTTCCTCTGCTTCCTCTTGCTTACTGGCGATCCTCTGGGGCTTCCCTGGGATTTTTGTTTTGTGACTTTGGGGGCGCATTGCTTTGCCTTGACTCTGTTGTCCTGGTCCAGCCCTTCTGGATCATGCTTTCCACTTCCTGTGCCAGAGATCGACACTCTTCTATGCTTTGACCCTCCATCTTTTGATACCTATAATATGGTCTTTGATGACCGTCTGAGGGGCAAGAGTAAGAGGATGCTCTGCTATCTGTTGTGGCCTCTAACACTTCTTTGCTGGAAGGCCTGGGGTAAGGTGTAAAGAAATATTCTCGTCGATTCTTAAAGCGGTCAACCTTATCCCATTGGGAACGGCTGTCACTCGCCCCACTGTTCTGGTGGCTAGATGCTGGCCTATGATCTACTTTCCCGATGTCATGGGATTCGTCCTCATCTCCTCTGCTTCTACAAAGCATTTAGCCCACGTGATCATAGCGATTCTGTCCTTGGGTTTGTGCATGATGAGTTCATGATGCATTTTTTCGTTGGTTGCGATTGGCTGAACACTTCATATGTTGTTGTGAAATCTAGGTTCTTGACGTTCAAGCATGCCCAGATGGAACGCTCGATATACTTTTTGAGTGGTTCTCTATATGCCTGCTTTATGTCATGGACACTGCGAGAGGGTTTTCCAATTGGTATGGAACCTGAAAAGTTAGAGCAAAAAGAGCTTTTCCAAGTGTTTCTGACCCATGATAGACTCAGGGTCTAGGTTTTCAAACCACAAAGAAGCTGACCCACGTAGTGTGGTGCTGAAGAATCTGCATATCAGGCCCTCGGTAGCTCCTGCCAGCCTCATCTTCTTGGCGAAGGTCCGGATGTGGTCTTTGGGGTTGTCCTTGCCGTAGTTCTTGATTGTTATTTGCTTAAACTTAGGGTCTAACGGCATATCCATGGTACGCCTACAGAACTATGACTCTGCAGAGTGGGAGATAGGTTCTTGATAGGCCACATTGTACTTATCTAACCCCTGTCTCAACAGTGCCTCGAACTTGAGATCTGCCAAAATATCCACCACCGACATTGGTGAGGTCTGGATCGGGTAGCTGGAAAGCTTGAGTGGAGAAAATAGTAGGGAAATATGGTGGAGGTGGCGGGGGTGGCGGTGTTTGTATGGGTTCTCTAGGAGTGTGGGGGAGAGTTTGCTGAGGCTGGACCTGGGGGGATCACATGACTGGGTGCTGCGGGTTTGGATAATTAGAATTTAGGTAAGTCCTGTAACCACAAGGATCATAATATGCCACCGAATCTACCGATGGGTCTTGATGGTAAGTGTTTTTGCTAGCCCATGGGTTGGTAATTATAGGGCAATGTGACGGGGCCTGAGAGAGGCCAAACACAAGTAGGGGTTGATAACTCGAGAGAGTAGCTGTGGAAGCTGGGGGAACTCCGAGCAAGGCTACGTGCTCCAGTACGATGCCATAATAGGCCACTATGCTTTGTCGAGCAGTTGCTGGGTCTTGAATTCTCAACTGGGAAAGGGCCCCGGCCAAATACGAGGCTGGGTTTTACGAGGAAGGATCTACGGGGTTTGTGTTCTACACAGTGTGAGCCATGGTTACAACTGGTTTACGCTCATCGCACTAATTGATAACTAGTGTTTGTTGGGTACGTCGGGATCTTCGGCCTTGAAAGTCTTCCGGTGACATACAAGACCAGAAAACAAGATCGAAGCCGGGTTGTCCGAATTATTCCACTCCGATGCCTTAGTTAGTAAACTTATAGAGAAAGTATATAGCCAATGAGTATATTGAGGTGATAATCAGATCTTTTATATGGTGGCAATCTTACTGATTATATAGAGCCTTTGGCCTCCATGTGTTTTACTGTTAGTGGGTGATTGGTGGTATGGTTCTTCTGATTCCATTGACACTCAGACAAATGTCCACTCTTGACTTCCTAACGAGGCCTCCATTTGCCCCTACTGTCTTGTCGGGTCGTACCTCATCTTTACTGCATTAATTGTCTCATTAAATGCAGTGGCTCTTTTCTTTCTCTTCCTGTCAAGATTGGCGGTAGGTCCTGAGGATGGTTGTCAGCTTGATAACCTCTGTGAGCACCAGGATTTTTCCCTAAAGTAATGAAGAAACATGCTTTCGCTAATACCTGCTAGGCTTCTGTACACGCGTAAGTTGACTTGAGAATGCCGATGTCGTCATGCTAAAGACCCGAATCAAGTGCTTCTTAAGTGGTTTTACCGAATTGGAATCAAACCTATGAGTTTGGTTTTAAAGCCCGGTCGAACCCTAAAATCGAACCGTCGGCCCTTACCCACTTTCTAACCTAAAAACCCAAATAAATACCCTTTTTTACACCTCTATAATTCATATTATAATCTGAATTTTCATAAAATAAAATAAAAAATGCCCTTTTAGGTGAGTTTGCTTTAGAAAAACAAGGAAAAGGGGTTTGATTTTTACTAGTTTGGGTGGGACAAAAGTTTGATTCTTTGGGGATTACAAATTGATTTTTTGGAAGAGGAGGAGGGGATTTTCACGTAATTGGCAGCTGCTCCTTCTCATATCTGGGCTAATTTTCTTTTTTAAATCAACACAGTACAAAAGTTTTGACCAATAATAACTATGGTCACTCACAACTTTCAAGCAAGCATTTTTTTATCTCTCTTTCTCTCTTCTTTTCTAACTGGACTTGGATTCCTCCTCTTCCTACCACTCCATTCGCAGTTCAGCGGTCTCCAACAGCCCCTCTTCTTCTTCATTCTCTACTTCCTTCAATTCACACAACAACACTCACTTCTCTTTTTTTTTTTCTTTCAAGTTGGCATTCTTAACTCACATCTCACTCTCTCCTCTCCTTAGCTTTCTCAAACTTTTCTCAAGCATTTCCAGCTCCTCTTCCTCTCCTCCATTTCACGTATTCAGCCCCCTTCCCTAAACTTTCATCTCTTTTCTACCATTCTACATACTACACTCCTCTCTCTCTTCACCATCTTCTTCTTTTTTCCTAACCCTTACAAAAATCTTTCTCAAAACCATTAAAACCCATCAAGCTCTTTCTTTTACACTCGAAGAAGCAAGAGTCTTAATCCATAAGACCTTATTGCTCTTTGGAGTATCGGGTCACATTTGGAAAAACACCATGGTTTGGTGGTTGGGTTGCAGGAGCCTCGACACTCACTCAAAACTTTCACACTCAACGCGGGTAAAGCACGCTACGAGGGTAATGCAAATGAGCTCTAACCTCTTTTCTTACATTCATATTTTTGTTGGTATGCTAGAATTTTGCTTTATTTATGTTTTAAAATGTTAACATTTATGTAAAACCAAAAACCGATCGCTTTGGTAGGGGATGTGTAACCCCCCTCTCTAAATGCTCTAAAATGGATAAAAATCCTCCCTTTGGACATCATTTACGTACCCTTGCTGCTGTGGAGTTGATGGGGGTGAGAACAAACTAAGTTTTGGTAAAAATGGTTTTAAAACGGGTTAACTCGGGTTTAAATGTTTTAACTTGGTTTTTGAGTTGTAAGTTGCAAAAAGTTTGCCGTTTTGTGGTAATCTCGTCTCTTAACATGATAAAAAATGGTCAATTTTTGAATTTGGGTGTCCCGGGGTGGTTTCGTATCCCCGAGTGATGTTTTTGGACAAAGAAAGTTAAAACGGGTGAAGAACAGACTCGCAGCTCGCCGTGCTACACTTTCCAGCACGCCGTGCTGCAGTGTAAATCTGTTTTGATTGATTTTTTTACTTGCAGCTGATAAGGTCGGTTTTGACCTTATAT
>CAOJCR014602354.1:0-11020 GCA_948330485.1 Euphorbia neoarborescens | reverse complement strand
CACAAATTAGTAGCCACATCAGCAGCAAGAAAGAAATAACTAGAAGCATAAATTTTAGGATTTCAGTTCCAATAAAAAATATATGAACTTTACCTGGATGATAGTTGCAGCCCTCATCTTTCTCCTATGTCGATACTCATTACGAGAAGCCAATCCACGCATACCTGTCTGGATACAGACAGATGAAAAGTGCAACATGTTGTAAGTTTTCCTTGTAAGATACCTTCTAGCATACTTCTGGATTTTCAAGCTAGCAGCTTCTCTTCTCAGGCACTCAAACTGTTGGCATGCCATTTGGCCTAAAAAGGGTACAAATAGGGTGAGTTTATAAATTTTATTTACATAACACAATTTGTCAATGAAACAATTTTATGAGTACACATTCTATCTGTTTAGATGCATATGTGCAAAAATAAAAAAATACCTCTACACATAGTTTGAAGACAAATGGCAGATTGCCGCAACAAGATGAACTTTTTGCGACAAAAATGTGAACGAAATTTTGTTTGAATGATGCTGGCTGATTCTCCCAACACTTTTTTTCGATAAGCATCCAGGTCTGCCATCTGACCAGCTCTAAGAAACACTTTGGTTTTACCAATCTAAAAGAAAAATGGATCACTTAGTTACCAAATGCATAATCATGAAGGGTATTAGATCTTGAAGGTAGTAGCCAGGCAGTGAGAGATTTAAATCCTAATTCATGCATCAGAACAGGAGAAAAGTAAACAAGGTCATACATGAAAATAGATGAAGTGCAATGTGTGATGTATGTTGTTATATTATTTGCAGTACCTGATAACCTTGAAGATTTGCTCTCTCTAGAAGCTTCTTGCAAGCTGAGGGCCCATCAAAACTATCAATAAGCACACGAATGGAAATAGTTAAAGGTAACGCAGTTTAGATGAAAGAAACCAAAAATATAATGAAGGCTATAATATATAACTACAGTGAAATTAAGAACAATGTTCAATGAAAGCAAAATATGAGAGTAGTACCTTCCCTTCAAAACTTCTGGTCCAAGAATGCCAAAACGGCTAACAAATTCGTCGAACGATTTCCTGGAGGGGTATCCTGCACAACTAATCCTGATTGCCTCCATGACTCCCTGGAATCAAATGTACACAAATTTCATTACTTTTTTTTTGGGAAACACATCAAATTCAAAACCAAACGATACGAAACAGGGAAAAAAGAAAACAACACCAACAAAAAAGAAACAAAAAAAAAACAAAAACGTTACCCCACAACGTAATTGCTGCAAAACATTGTTGTTCTCAAATAAGCCTGGTTTTAGAGCATTATTTGGCTTTATGCAGCGAATGTAGTGTGGCTCGGTTGTACTTAGTGTTTCAAGCAATGCTTGCAATTGTAGCTGTTTGAGGTACAGGAGTTAACTCGGTCAGCAATTAAAACACAAATTTCATGCATCCAGCTTATGTGCCACTGGGTTAACATACCTTAAACATAGAACCTATTGATGAAAACTTTGATGATTTCGCATCAGGTAAAGGTGGGAACAAGCCTGAAACAAATGGGCATTTGGACTGGCTAAGGAGAGCTTGGTGCTCTGCAACAACATAATCTTTGTTCTTATCCAGAAACTGTTCAGTTTGGTATGTCACCTACAGTTAACAGGAAAAAATCACCACAAGATGAGAACAAAGTAGTAATTACCTTTTCCTTACTAGAGGAAGGATCAGCAAGTCCGACACCTCATGTGATCCAATATTATTACATACTCACATCACCGGCGTAATGGCAAATGGTGAAGTCACTACGAGCCAATTTAGGCTTGCTGAAGCGCTTGTGATCTTTAAAAGTCTGATAAAGCTTTCCTGCAAATGTCTCGTTTGTTGATCTTGGAAACATGCTACAAGAACAAACAAGTGTCACCAAGTAAGCATACCACAAGAAAAAGAAAATGTACTCAGAAAACTGTGATATCTTTCATTCCTCTTCCTTTTTTTTAACATACCAAGCCTCATCAAGAAGAGCAATAATGCCACCTGGTTTCTGAAAAGTAACAGTAAAAATTAGAACTATTAGCCAGAAACTAACATCAAAATACTTTTCATTCATTAGAGCAATTCTTTTGTTGGTGTGGTTTAAACGAGAAGAAAAAAAAATCTGTCTCAAGAAACCTAATAGGATTTAAATTATGACCAGACACAAGATAGCATCATTTGCATTGATCACTACCCAAATATAAACACAAATCAAGATAACATGAGAAAAAATGCCAACTTCTCTCTTGCAAGGAAAAAATTTGATTGTTCTTTCCCCTCAACTTCTTCTTAACTTCTGTTAATCATAACATTTTTTTCTTATTTTTTTTTCTTTTGCTTTTTTAATAGAAAAATAGCACCATTTGCAACAATAATTTCCCAAATCAAAACAGATATCATAATAACAAAAGTGAAATCTTTAATCTTGCTCCATATATTGTGAAAGACATTATTCATCTAAAAAATGGAAAATAAAGAAAATCTATTGGGTATCAATTCACTATTTGTCTAAAGAAATAAAAATTATGGATTTACAACCTCGCCAGACATATTTCAAGATACCAACACAAGAATGGTGTAAGTTAATGAGACTTTGTGCAATGGAAGAAAAATTATTCATTCATTAGTAGTACTGAAAAAAAGATTTGGAAGCACTTTCAATTACAGGGACAGTTGTGAATATGAAAGAGATCTCAGAAAAATTAAACACTCCAAGAGTACAATTTTTTAGAGAAATTAAACACTACAAGAGCAGAATTTTTTAGATAAATTAAACACTCCAAGAGTAGAATTTTTGTGAACATGAAAGCGATCTTAGAAAAATTGTAGAAATATGAAAGATAATTAAAACCAGTATTAGAAGAATAAGATTGATCACTTAGATAATAATGCAGAGCGAGAAGTTCATGATGAAACAAGGAAACCAAGAGAGACTTGGAAAACAAACAAATATAATAGATGGTGATAGTTAGTTAAAATAAAAAGCAAATTAATTCAACAACATGCTCTTTCACATGAAAAGTAAGAAATAAAACAAACTGAAAACAAGGTTTATTGCAACCTCTGTTTAACAAAACTAGTTCAGCTATAATTTTAGGAAAATTACAGCAAAGGTGAGCACCTAAAAGAACTAAATCATTACTCCCTCCATTCTAAAATATAAGTCGTTTTAGAATTTTCATCAAAACCAATAAAACATTAATTAGATCATAGTAAAGACTAATCTACCCTTGTATCTCTCTCCTAAAACTCTATTTCCCATGCAAACTCTATTCAATATTGTTTATCTCTCCTACTTTAAATAAGGGTAAACATGACAAAAATTGCATTGGTAACATAAAACGACATATAAAAAAGAACAATATAAAAACTCTAAAGCGACTTATATTTTAGAATGGAGGGAGTACTATATTTACTTTCATTTAATAGGAAATACGACCATACCTTTTCAATGAGATCAAGAACATCCTGATTGTCGATGAATTCTATGTAACTCCAATCAATTTCTTCTTTTGTGTATTCTTCTTGCTCCATCTTGAAAACATGCTGGAAAACACGATTTTAATTACATAAATAAACAAAAGCTGTTTGGGGTTCCAAGAAATGCTAGAATGAAAACCATGTAAAATATTTGCAAAACCTGGTTGAAATGTTGTTGCAGTTTTTCATTTGTCAAATTGATACAGAATTGCTCAAAACTGCACAAAATAAATAGTATAATAAAATTAGATATGAGCACTGGCAAGTGCAAAGTCAAGTACATGACCCTAAATGCATATGATAACTTGAAAATGATGCATTCACACGCATGAAAGTTTTCTTATTTTCAAAATTTTCATGATGATAAGATTTGCTAGGGAGACGCTTTATCTTTAACTTCACTATATTCAGTCCCATTTCCCGTAAGCCACCTGGAACATGCCACCTTAATGTTTCCAAATAGTAGGTTTCATTCACACGTCCTTCAATATTTGAATTTAATTTGATCCTTGCTGTTTTTCAACTTGCACTCTATGCCACATGTATTGGTTTTGCTAATTAATCCAATATTTTAAAAACCCTTGACTACTGTAAAATGTCAATTTATTGCTATTTTAGATTTTTTTTTTCCATTTAAAATTTAAGCTGTACTACCTGTATTCACCTGACCATGAATTTATTCATTCAAATTCCCCCCATAAAAGTTCATTATGCTGGACATCATATTGATATCGTGCTAGTTAAGGTGTTCAGGATCAGCTAGATTCAAACCTACCTTGGCCATCAGTACGGAAAGCATTCAGACCCAGGACATGATCCTAAACCAATTGCTAATATATGAGGAAAAGAAACCATGACAACCAATTGTTAATGACAAAGCTAGCATGGCCTAGATACAAAATATACCAAGACTCAAGGCTAGTATTGTGTGTCAAGTCTACGGTTTCACCCTGGAAATAACTGTTGTTTTTGGTAATCAGTCAATGTATAGTTCCCAAATTTGAACCTTTCCTTCAGAGCCTTTAGAGTTTTAACAGTTTGATACAATGAGTCGTAGTGTACGGAGGAACATATAAAAATTAACTGAAATGCATGGTACATATATAGGTTTTATATCCTAGCAACGACTATCCAAAAAGACTCCTCTCCCACTTATTCCCATCCATTTATCTCCTATTCACATCATCCTGGAAATCCTTAACATCAGGAACCGAGCCTTACTTGTCTTTGAATAAATGAGAAAATAAAGAAAAGGGAAGTAAATTTACAAAAAGCAAGGCAAGGAGACAGGGTAGATAAAGAGAACAAAAATGGTAAAATATTACTCTTCAGAGTGTAAAAGAAATCTATTGAAGCATCTTCAAATCTTCTAAGGTCCTAATCGCCTGGGATTGGCAGAAATACTACCGGTCAACATCTCAGCCAGCTATATTAACAAAATGTTACAAGGATGCTCACTAACTACCGTAGCCAGCACAAACAGTTAACTAAAGTTGATATTGACCTTGTTACTTGCAGAAAAAAAAAGCCCTTGGATAACAATATAACATCAACAAGAAAATAAAACCTAAAATCTGACATTAACATGAAAACGGGCATTCATGGGAACCATAATTTGAAAATCAATCAATAGGAATTCCCATCAGCAGATATCCATCAATTTCATGCAATCTCTGCAAGGTAACAACCATAAATGATGAAAATAAAAGCATACCAGTTAAGCACCTGTTTGTCTTGAAACTTTCGAATCCATATATATCCAGAACCCCAATTAAGAATTTAGAATTAGAGTCTTGACCTATAGAGCCATTGATCTTGTTCACAAGCCTGAAGCAATTTGATTTAAGAGTAGAAGAAGAAATTAATCGACTCATCACAGCCACCAAGAGAACAAAATACTGTTTAGCAAGGACTAAAGTAGTATTACGACATACCAATCAAATAATCTCGAGTAGACAATTTTGGCTAAAGCATCTCTATTGACAGCAGCAGCAGCCGGATCGAGTGTTTTGGTTATGCTCTCATCACGAGTCACAATCACACGTTTGCACAATGAATCTTCAAGAGACTTTGCATCGCACCTTAACGAAAGTAGCAGATTATAGAAATGCTTTAAATAATTTAAACAAAAGAGTGACTTCTGTGACAAAATTAAATTAATATGCCTACATGAAAAGTTCGGCAGCTGTCGTAAGATGGAATCGAGATTTATCATCTTTGGGTTCTGAAGAATCTATCTCACCCCCTTTTGTAAACTCAATGTTGCCCAAATGTAATATTGCGGCTACAACTCGAAATATTGCATCCTGAAATGGAAATATCAGAACCCAAGTTCATATGAAATATCAATATTATAAATCTGCAATGCTGTACCTGTTCATCAGCATTTATCCCGACAACCTCCATAGCCTTTCTAGTGGCAAGATACTCATCAGATTCATTCAATCCATCCAACTCAAAGAAGTTTGATTGATTGAGATAATGAAATGTTCTAGGATTCCCCAATTTGTACTTCTCGATATCCTGATTTACATAATAAGAAATAAATGGATGTAAGATACACAAGCTATTGAGGCTAAATCATTAAAACTGGAGTCAGTTCACCTCAGCAGAAAATCATTGAAGTACATGTGAGAGAAATATTTCTAATATGTTTACAAAGTAAATAACTGAGGAAGAAATCACAACCGGAGGATTAAGATATGAATTCTGTAAATGTGGACCAACCACATAAATAAATTTTTAATTGGCCTAAATGGAGTACATGACAATCATTTGATGCTTTCAAGGAGGAGGAGTCGAATATCTTCCAAGCCTGGGATGACAAATCAGATAAAGCATTCTGGAGATTTATCAGTTATATCTTCTACATCCAAGAAGAATACGAGTTGCCTCTGAAATGTTGTTTCTCCTAGAAGTGTATAAGATATTAACTTTCTAAAGATCTTTGCATTGGAGCCTATCATCTCCAGCAAGAAAATTTCAGAAGCATGAGAATGCCAATTTACCTCTTGGGGAGCAGCGCACAGCATATAAAAGCAGTGATAATTTCTCTCAGGATCAGACACTTGACAAACTCGGGACCGTTCCAGTAAATAAGTTCTTATAGCAGCTCCTGATATCTTCCCCATCTCATTAAACTGAATCTCCACAAATTTACCAAAACGACTGCAATGGCAGCATGTTTTGTTTAAGGAACAAAATAGTTCTGAATGTTTAACTATTAGTATATTAAAACCTGAATAATTTGATTAAGAGTATGAATATGACCTTGAATTATTATTCCTGACAGTTTTGGCATTACCAAATGCTTCCAACACAGGATTAGACTGTAAAAAAAATAATAATAATAATAATAGCGAAATTAGTCCATTATAACAAAGCTCTTTCCAAAAAGAAATTGCAGGTTCTCCTGCAGCCAGATAGCTTATGGATCCAGTTTGAAACTAAGAAAAACCTGTTACCTCTAAAACTTTTTGCTCCACAGATCTTCCCCCATCTACAGCTTTCGCTCCTCCCATGTAGGCCAAATAACGCATAAGCATTTTTGTACTCTCTGTTTTACCAGCTCCACTTTCCCCACTAACTAAAATTGACTGGCTTATTCCCTCGTTGAACATCTGTCTGCAAGTTCACTACTTCAATACTTTGTAAGAGAACAAATATCCAGAGAAGCATTCAGAAATGAGGCAGAGAGAATAATAATCACCTATAAGCCAAATCTGCAACGGCAAATGGATGTGGGTTCATGTCGCCCATGGCTGCCCCATTATACTGTGTCATCATATGACTATCATATAAATGAGGAAGCCTCCGGAAAGGGTTCACCGCAATCAATATTCCACCCGTGTAAGTCTGGAATCACCACTGAAAATTTTAGTCTTTCACAAAAGAAGTACCTCAAGCCAGAACTCAACATCTTTGATTCATGGAAATACATAAGTAAACTGGCATTACTAAAATGGTATGAAGCAGTAGTCAGAAGAAAAAGATGATACATAAATCATATCCGTCCAAATTCCAAAAAATTATGAAAACAAGTAAACATACTTACACATACATAATCTATATTGTTTCTGCATATGCTTAACTTACATATATTTCGTTTAAATCATATCTGCATTTAAGATTGTACAGAACCCCTGGCTCATGCAAATAAGCCAGCCTTGTCATATCTTCTACGCCGCATGGCGGAAATTCAGGATCCTTTGCGTGAACATTGGAAGCTTTAGCAACGACCTACAGCAGGAAAAAGAGAGAGAGAGAGAGAAAAAGAACAGAAAAGCCTGATTGATCAATAGTGGTAAGTATGACAAATATGAAAACAGTGAATTTGAAAATAGGGGAGAATGATAATGCACATGGCTGCATGCATATGTCTAGAAGGGTAGCAAATACATAAAAAGATGCACGCATCACATGGTCTTCTCTTTATGTGCAATGAACATGAGAAATTTAGTCGTCTTCAATTTACAATAATCTTATACTTCATTCAGATTTCTTAAATATATTAAAGAATTAAACAATGTCAAAGAAAAGAACTTACTGTGTTTCCAGACGTACTATTTACTTTTATATCTTCACCATTTACTTCCACTACTTCTCCATCTATCCAAGCTACCTCAGGATCTGCCACCCAAACTTGAGATCCAACAGACATTCTTAATGGAGCAACCTGCAAGGTTAACCAAATAATCAGCGAAACAATTAGATAATTCATTAAAAGATAATATAAACATTATAATAAATAAACAAATAAAAATAATGCAGGAAAGTCTGCATTTATCAGAGCACATGAGGCATTCATGATATAGTGTGAACCTTAACCAGCAACTGATTCAATGCAAAATCACGAGACAAAAGCCTTATGCTTACTCAGGTTATTCAAGTGACATGGCCAACATAAATAAGTAGTCTAGTACTAAATTTTTTTTTCTCAAATATGGATTCTACAGCTTTCAACATTTTGAAGCAAAAGTCATTATATTGACTCCTAGATTTATGAATTTGCTGATCATGTCCAAAAAATAATCAGCCACTGAACAGAAGCAGAGTAAGAAAATTTAATTGGCCAATAGATGGAAACATTAGTAAGAATGCAAATATTATTTCTACAATGACAACCCAGTCGGAATTTACAAAAAAGACAAGTCATAAACAAAAAACCAAAGGTCATCCATTGTAAGTGTATCAATTTAACCGAAAAAACTAAAACAACAAGATGATGAGTTTGTTTTTTTTTTTAGCAAAAGTCCACTAGGTAGCGTTTATGGATCACAACTGTGAAATGATCAGCTGCAAAGGAAAGGAAAGAAAAAAAGAAATAACAAACTAGAAAAACAAAATGGGGAGTGGGACAATACAAAACGGGACTCTAAAATTATAAGTCAGCATTTTACACAGATTCATTCCATTGATGCTGCTAGTCTTTACCCTTCTTGAATTACGGCCATGAAACAGCTCATGATAACACATCTTTGAACAAATCCCGACTTAGGAGTCAAACAAATTGAACTATTATAGATTCTTACAAATACGCCTAGTTCCTTGTTCCCTAAAAAATTTAAAGATTTCAGGGCCTCATTTTAGGGGAAAAAACTGTAAACTGGATGGATAAACAATGAAGAATGTCGAAGAAACTCTTGCATCACAGAAACCCGATAGATAATTAAGGTTCACATCAACACATTGAACTTAATAAAGAAAAAAGAAAGCACTAATGGAATTGAATAATAAAAAGGAAATTATTCAGAAAGCTACAAGATTAGCGTACGCATGCATATATGGAATTTAATACAAGAGAAATAGAAAAGGAAATACCATTGTTGACCACAATATGAATGAGATTTAGATCCGAGCTCAAAAGGCAAAAAAGCCTGGATTCTTCCACCAATGAAAATGACAATGTGCCATCAATAGATCGTAAAAATTCAATTCCAATACATTGTAGCCTCCAAAACGATCCGATATCCCCCTTTAAAAACAAAACGAGACTTCGGCTCCTCAAACTACACCTCAATCCGCCCACTACCTTAAACCTTGGATGAGACCAGAGCAGCGAGAACGAATTCCGCAAGATTTATCCTTTATTTTGTAGCAGATTGATTTTAACAGAATTTAGTTTCTGATCGCTGGTTCGTGAACTTGCTGCATTTGTTTGGGTTTTTCTGATAATTTCCTGACGAACACCAAAAACAACGTGAACGCCTCGGGGAACAATTGCATAATTATTTTTTGCATATTACCAAATTTGCCCCTAAAATATGTAACTATTTACTTTATAAGCCATTACCGAAGTAGCTAGCTTTTTGTTTATTTTGTTGGTTGATTTTCTCGTTTTCAAGTTTTTGACTAAAAAGAGAGAATTGCGGATCAGAAGGAAACAAGATTAATAAATTTTTTTCTTTTTATAAAAAAATAAATCTTTAGGTACTCTTTAATTAACTATTAGAATGGATTTTAGGAAGCATATAGTTTGGAATTGAAATCAGAACGAAAATAGAATGATAAATAATTAAATTTATATATTTTTTTTTATGTCAAATTAATATACTGATAATTTTATGTAGCAATAAATGTAAAATGTTAAACTTTATATATAATTATTATTTTTTATAAAAAATGAATCTTATAATTAAAAACTTATTAATTAGTAAAAATAAATATTGTTTATTAAAAAATTAAAGATAAATATCCTTTGAAAATGAAATTCTCATTTCATATTCTATTTTTATCAAACAAATACAGTACTAACTATGAAACTTATCTATTTTATTTTCATTCTGATTTATTTGAGAGTGAAAAATCACCAAGCAAATACTCCTTTAATTCAGCGCATCTCGTCTCCAAGCGAATGTCATGCCAGCTAACATCTTTTTTTATTATTTAGTTTTTTCGAAGATACTCACTCATCAATTTAAGATTTGAAATTTTGAAGTGTTTTTAACTTTATCCAAATACAAAAGCCATAAAAAATAATGTTTAAATAACAGTTTCAAAATACTAGACTTGGTAATCTCAAAAAATATTAAATTTGGTAAGTTTATAAAATTTATCAATAAAGAAAATAGGAAAAAAAACTACAATAATACAAGAATAAATGAGTAATCTCTTAAAGTTGGCTCAAAAGATTAAACTTTTAAAATGTCTAATTATTTTTTTTATCTAATTTGGTCTCTAAATTTATAAAAACTTGTTTATAAATTGAAGTGGCTTTAATTGTTCATTTCGATCGTTCTTAAACTTGAAAAAAAATCATACACTCAAAGTAAGCTTATTTGAAAAATATATAAAAAAAATAAAGTTTATGGTGCAATTTGGGCAACTTTTATAAATTTTTAGGGTTTTTCTTATCAAAAAACTTTTATAAATTTTTAGGGTCTGCTAATTTTGAGTTTTTTTGAAGGTTAAATAAAGGATGTTAAGATTTAACCCTGTCTGGAGGAGAGGTTTATTTGGAGGGGAGTTATCTTCAAGTTTAAATGAAGGTGAGTTTTAGGTTAAAAAAGACTCATTTTTAGTTCCACCAAATT
>CAOJCR014598743.1:0-10747 GCA_948330485.1 Euphorbia neoarborescens | reverse complement strand
TGATATCAAACTCACAAAATTCCTAAGAGACCTTGTAAGAAGTCTCCTGCTCCCTGTGGATACGATACTCTTACCACCATTTTACTACAATATCAGACCTAGTATACTTGCTAGATAATAGTCCATTTAGTGGTGGTCAGTGGAAATAGGGGAAAGAAATATGAATGAGCAATTAATTCTATTTACTCAAGTTTCCAAGGAAATGTTGGAGTCAGAGAGAAGTTTGCAGGATGTAGCTTATGATTTGGTAGAAACTTTAGAACTTGAACAGTGGAAAGAATTAATCTCTAATGCTGCTCAGAAGATAATATTTAATATTATCAGAAGATAATATTTAGGTTACTATGATGTTTTCAGAAGATAATATTTAATACTATCATTAGATTCAAAGGTAACATTACTGCAGTAGACTAATCAGCCAAGTTTGTTGAACATGAATTAGCCTCAATTACTTCTAACAAAAATTACTTCTAACAAAAATGATTTGGCAGATATGCATAGGGAACTAGTCCTATTTTTGTATTAGGTATCAAGGTGACAATAACTTTGATCCCAAAACTTCAGGAATCAAAATGATAGTATCTTTTGTCAAATCATTTTAAAAAGATGCATTTCTACCCATGCATATCTGCCATAACATACAAGGATGCGAACCAAAAATTCATTCTCTACATGAAATTTGACAAAAGTTCTAGAAAATGAAGTATCCATCACCATCCTATTGTAACTCTCACAAGCACACACTGTAACCAATAAATAATTAATTGGGAGTAATAATTGTTAATACATATTGGCCAGTTATATCATGACGGTGAACAATCTCCCACTAAATTATTAGATTCATTTAAGATTCTATTTCATTTTCACTCTTTTCCAATATATAAATCTATTGGCGTCTCATCTTGTTATTGCCCTCATCATTCTGCTACTTCCTAAACTCATAAACAAAATGGAAATTTCATCACCTTCTGAGTTTCGAATTTTTGACATAGAAAATTGGTTCTATAACCAGTTTGATTTTAGGTTTGCTATACAGTAATTGATTCATTTTTTTAATTCAATTTTTTGCTATAAGCCATTGATTCTTTTTTTTTCAGATACGATTGTTTGTACAAAATTTCAGTCCAAGAAAGCTTTCTTGATATTATTCCATTAATAGAAAGTCATGTTTAAGAATAGGCAAATTCATGAGATTCCCTATGCAAAGAATTAGGGCATGATTCATTTGTCAACAACGCTTATACCAGGTAAATTCATCGCCTATGTAAACAAAGCTTATACCCTAATCTTTGCCTATTCTCTCTACTGTCTCAATAATTCTCTCTACTGTCTCAAAAAGATTGAACCAAAGAAAGAAAAAAGAATAGGTAAAATTATATTAATTCATAGTATAATCTTAGCTGCATTAGGGTACTCAATTGCAATAATTAAAGAAAGAAGTAACGAAAAGGAACCTGATTAAGGAAGAAACGAATGGTAGAGGAGAACAAACGGTGAAGGAGCAGGAACGGAGGATAAGAGGTAGGCAAAGGAGCAGGATGAGCGGCGGAGGAGCGATGATGAGCGGTGGAGGAGAGGCGATGAGCGACGGAGGAGTAGGACAAGGAGAGCTGTGAGAGAAGGAGTTTTCACCGGAGGAGGAAAGGAGTTGTGTGGAGAGAGAGATAGCGAATTAGGGTAGGAGAATGCATATATATACGTGGAAAAGGGAACAATTATGATAATAACCGTTCCTATATGATAAAATAGGAAACGATTATTTTCCAAACCATTCCCTTTTCTGCGTAAAATAGTTACATATAGGAACGGTTTAACCTAACCGTTCCTATATGTTAAAATGGGGAACTGGTCATAAGAAAACCGTTTCCTTTTCCCCGTTTCAAAATATGAAATGGAATGGTTAAATTAGAACTGTTACCTTAAAGTACAATAGGGAACAGTTTAACATAGAACCATTCCCTATAGCGCGTGGCAGAAGCGCGTTTCTTTACTAGCTAGTGAAAACAATCGCTCAATACAACCAACCAGATGATTACACAAGAGCTGATACAGCAGGTGAAATTCATGACATTGAGACAGTTTTGGCAGACACAGACAAAGTAACTACAAGAGGTAGGCATATTTATAAACCTAGCTTGGATGACAGATTTTGTATCTTATGCACAACAAGATAACACTCACGACAAAGGTATGTTATTTACAGACACTCACACAGGATATCTTGCTAGGTTATTCACAACTAAGGAGCCTAGATCTTACAAGAAAGATGTACAAGATCAAAGATGGGTAGAGGCAATGAAGGTGGAATTGGGTGCTTTAGAGACAAATAGAACATTGGAAATGATGGAATTACCAAAAGGCAGAGTAGCAATCACATCAAAATGGGTCTTCAAGATAAAATACAACAAAGACGAGTCTGTTGAAAGGCATAAAGCACGATTAGTGGCCAGAGGATACAATCAGCAGTATGAGATTGATTACACAGATTATTTTTCACCAATAGCAAGAATGGTGACAGTTTGAATTTTTTTGCTATTGAGCAAAGAATTGGAAAATACACCAAATTGACATCAATAATGCCTACTTGCATGGATATATAGAAGAAGATGAATACTTGAAACCACTAGAAGGTTACAAAGTAGAAGGAAAAGGTTTGGTGTGTAAGCTAATCAAGTCATTATATGGCTTGAAACAAGCAGGCAGACAATGGAACAAAGAATTATCACAAACTTCGATTGCATATGGATTTACAAAATCTAATTATGATCATTATTTGTATACTCTAAACAGTGATAATAACTACATTGCTATAGTATTTTATGTTGATGATCTATTAATCATAGGCACATCAGACAGCCAAATCAGCAGAATAAAGAAGTTATTGCACGACAAATTCACTATTAAAGACATGGGACAAGCAATGTTTTTCTTAGGCATCGAAATGGCAAGATCACATATCGGTATGTTGCTGCCTCAAACAAAATATATAAAGGATTTATTGCTAGATTCAGGTTTACAGCACAGCTAGTAAAGCATCCTCACCCCTGCCATCTGAATTCCAAGCACAAGATAACACAGAATTGGTGCCTGATCTGGAAAGATGTAGAAGGTTGATCGATATAATGATATACCTTGGATTCACCAGGCCATATATTTTCTTTGACACACAGTACCTCAGCCAACTCATGTCCCGACCACATCAACATCATCTAGATGCAACCCTGCATATATTACGTTACTTAAAGGGAACAATTAACAAAACTTTGTTTTATTTAACACAAAACGATATGAAATTGGAGGCTTACTATGATGCAGACTGGGCAGCATGTAAAAGTAGTAGGAGATCAGTAACAGGGTACTGGGTTTTCTTGGGTAAAGCACTCATCTCGTGGAAAAGCAAAAAACAAACTTTAGTCAGTAGATCGTCAGCTGAAGCAGAGTATAGAAGCCTAGCAACCACCACGTGTGAAGTAAAGTGGATATCAAATTTAATAAAGCATGATTTCAAATTAACCAATTGCAGTACATTGTGACAACACGTCTGCGGTAGCCATAGCAGCAAATTCGGTGGACCATGAAAGAACCAAACATTTCGACATTGACATCCATTTTACCCGGGATTACATCGAGCAAGGATTCCTGACAACACCGCATATATCAAGTAAACAGCTGGTAGATTTATTCATCAAATAGCTAAGTAGCAACCCCTTCAACAACTACCTTTATCAAATGGGAGTAGTTGATAAAAAATGGAAGAAATTAATTGATCTTCAAACAAAATGAAACTTCAAACTTTCAATTTCTTTGAGGGGCAGTATTGAGGAATATAACCGTTGGAGAAAACAAATCAAGCCGGGTTATTAGGCTTTACTCAAAACGGGTTAAGACCTAACCCAATTCATAACTATAGTATAACTACCTTAACAAACTCAATCAACAGCTTCCATCTTCTCCAACATACTTGAGCAACAGACTTCAACTGCATTCGTCTTACTTAGCTCATAATCAACTGCAACTGTATACAACATACTCAACCAACTTCATAACAGACCATAACTAACATTTCTTCTTGTACAAATTTAGTTTTCATTCTAGTATAAATTGAGCAGTAGCATAAACAATGAAATCCAAGTTATATTTTTCATACTCTGTAAAACCGTAAGTAATAAGTCATAATTGAATACACCCTCTAAGTATTAAATTGTTAAAAAAATTATATTTTATAATTTTATGTAATAATATTTTATTGCTATTTAGAAATTTTACTTAGCTCAGAGCCTCCAAAATGTTGGAGGTATCCCAGAGTAAGGATCATAATAATAGCCTTGGCAGCAAAAAAAAAAAATAAAAAAAAATAAATAAATAAATCCCTTTCCAGAAATAAAATGGTTAAACAATAATGATTTTCTCATGATAAATATACTGAAATTTGATTTTGCAATTATCAGCATTGCATAAATATCAGAAATGATTCAGTAGTGTACTCATGGCGTGAAATTATGTACTCATTTTACCACGGCAATACACACTGGATGGATTTACAAGTCATTGAGGTTCATTAAAGGTATTTGAAAAAAGAAAATCAAAACATCTAATTATTTCCTTTAGTTATAGAATAATTGAAGTGGTGAGGAGAGGAGGATATTTCCTATATACCTTACTTTTCTATCTCAGCGATCAATCATTCATCTGCTTTTTTTTTTTTTTCAATTTCTATTTTAAGCTGACCGCTGAATATATTTTTCAATTATTTCTCCAAAACATCCATTTTCCTGGAAATTTAAAAACTTGAAATGGGAAAGGTTGGATTGTTTGATTTAGAGAAGCTGTTTGCATTGCATAGAACGTACCACTCAAACCCAATGAATATGGTGATTCACATGATATTTGTGTGGCCAATCTTATTCACTGCTATTCTCATCCTTTACTTCACACCTTCTCTCTTTGACCTTATATTCTCTCTGTTTGGTAAAAATGATGCAATTCTGCGTTTTAATTTTGGATTCTTGATAGCTTCCATTTATGCTTTGTTTTATATCTGTCTTGATCCTAAATCCGGTTCCTTTGCCGCTTTGCTTTCTGCCTTTCTTTGGGTTTCTACCAATTTCCTCGCTAGATTGCTCGGCTTCTCTCTCGCTTGGAAGGTTCCCTTCTCTTTCTTTGTTTCTTATTTATTTGTTTATTTATTTAAATTACACTACTTTTTACAGGTTGAATACAAGCTAAGTCAGTGCATTTTATTTTAATTACACTACTTGTTACAGGTTGTTCTTATTGCTCAAGTAGTTTGTTGGACTGCACAGTTTGTTGGCCATGGCGTCTTTGAGGTAACCCGTTTTATGATATGCAAGTTTGTCAATTTCTTTCTTATTCTGCACATTTTTTCCTCAAAGCTTATATCCTCCAGAGACGAGCACCATCAGTCTTGGACAACTTCACTCAAACCCTTGTAATGGCTCCTTTCTTTGTCCTCCTGGAGGTAATTTCAGACAATTTAAACTTTGATAGAGGACAGACATTTTTTACCTGATAATTTAAGGCTAGTTAATATGTTTGCTTTCCTTCAGGCTCTGCATATTTTCTTTGGTTATGAGCCTTATCCAGGGTTCAATGTTCGCGTTCAAGCAAAGGTTGAAGCTGAAATCAGAGACTGGCAAGAGAAGCAGAGGTTGCTAGTTTGATTTGAAGAGGTGAAGCAGATATTAAGTTACGAGTTGCTATATATCATGTTAACGTTAGAAAACAAGATACACTTTGTAATGCGTACATAGTTGTAATAGAAAAGATTTGTAATACCATTGAAGATGACTATAAGCTAAGAGCAATTGGTTCGCTCTATGTTTGTACAAAGTGCTAAATTGATAGCATTGTGTCATTATATATGCTTTTAATTTTTCCAAAATGCATAAAATATTTAACTTGATTCCTTGTTTAACAGTAAAAACTGATAGTGGAAAGAGAATGTTTAGGCTGTTCAAGTCAGGCACTTGTATGATGCAATGTCATAAATGTAACAACTTGATTTTCTGCCTGGAATGATTTATTACTCTATCAGGAATTGTCTTTAGATGTAATAAATTGGCATGCTTGATATGTAGCATATATATTATATCATACATCACTAGAAAAAATCTTGGCATCAAGTGTGCATCTTATGATCGCCTGGCTACTCTAAGCTTCAAGCCATGTGTCATTGATAGAGTTGTCATCATCCTGTATTTCACTGTATGATTTGGCGACAACTTGAATGTGAAGAATCTACAAAGTATGGCCAGTGTCATCTTCATCTGGAGATATGCTGAGTCCTTACCAAGGCATATCCTTGGTCCTGCCTGCAAACGGTATAAAGGAGCAATAAATTCAGTATATGGATCAACACAATGCCCGACATTAACACTGAAGAGTGACATTGTCCTTTTTTACAAGTGTTAATTCTCTTTTGCTCACTTGAAATGCAGTGAACTTGAACGGCGATGCATTCTGAAAGCAACCATCTTTGAGCCATCTCTCAGGCTTAAATGAAGCAGCATCAGGCCCCCAGTTGTACTGCATTCTTCCCATTGAATATGGAACATAAGTTACCATCCCTCCTGCTTTAACTTTAGTTCCATCAGGTAAGATATCGTCCTCCAGAATGCCCTTTGGGTCCTACGTTCACTTAATGTTGTCATAACTTAATCTGCTTAAACATTGGCATGTTCCCTATATAATTCGTAAATAACATTTCCTACAAATCATGGATTCATTAGATTTACCTGAGGGACTGCTGGGTACAAGCGGAGTGTTTCTGTAACTACAGCATGCAAATAATATAATTTGCTCAGTGAATCATAAGTCAAAAGCCCTGCGTATTGCACTAGTCTTTGAGTAAACAGTTCAGGATCATCCAAGTTTGGTTGAAGCAAGGTAACATTCTCTTTCTTGGCCCTATCTTCCTCAAGAGTTTTCAGCTCGGTGTAGAGCTTCTCAGCAACATGATTATGCGTCATTATCATGTATATGGCCCATGATAGAGTTGTTGCCGTTGTGTCCCTGCCAGCTATTACAAAGTTGAGCACAACATCTCTTAGACTTTTCTCTGTCATATTGTTTTCTGGGTCTTCACCTAACTCAATAAACCTTGTTAAAATATCATGCTTTGCCTGATACACATAAATATATCCATTTTATAGTCGTTAGTGAAGTATACTTTTTATATGCCATTCTAGTGAGTAATACTTTCGCTTTCAGAATAATACCTTCTTGTTGTTGTTGCTCATCTTTTGAGCTTCTTCTACTTCTTCTTTCCTTGTACGAATGACAGAGTAGGTGAAATCATCAATGGTTTTAATGCTCTTCTCAAGTAGAGCTTCTGATCCAACATTGAAGAATTTTTTTATTTTCCACAAGGGATCGATAAACCGAAGTGTAACAATGATATTTGCAGTATCAAAAGCTTTAGCAAAGCGATTTTCTGGAAGATCAGGAGCCAATGTTCCTATTTCTACTCCAAAACCAACTTTGCATATGGAATCCAAAGTCATTCTCATGAGTAGTTCCTGCAAAGGGAAATCATGTTTTTTTCTGAATCCTCAGTTATGTTCACATTGCATACAGTCATAATTGATATGAACATGAAGAATTCTATTCACCTGCATTTCTATATCTAAATTGTAAAAAGATGTCCGAATAAGAATAGATGAGAGCTTCACGGTGTATTCCCTGAAAACTATGGTGCTGAAGTCCCTTAAATTCTTGGATGCAAACTCCAAACTAGCTGTCTTTCTCTGTTTTCTCCATTGTTCACCATCTACATTAAATATGCCATCTCCAAGCAGGACTTCCATATATGAGTGGTATGTCTCGCCCTTCAGTTGACATCAATTTCCACCATTAACAATGGCACATAGAATAGAATAAATCAAAAGTGGGTAGAACTATCATTAGACATAAAATAATCCCAAGTAGTGAACCATGTGATAGTGATTTATGACTATCATGCATTTGTCAGTTTTGGACATTTAGGTCTTGAACTTTTATTTGTCTAAATTCAATGACTTAACTGCACCCTCGGGCATGCAACACTAGCTGTCAGGTGACATAAGATGCATTGCTTGGAGAAATTTTATGGTGGACCCGGTCCACCAAAATTGATGGACCGGATCCATCCAGATGTTGACACTAATGTGTCAACATCTTGTGCACCCGGTCCATGGTGCACAAGAGAATTTCTCCATTGCTTGTGAGATGCGTCATTTATCAAGGCTTGTGATCATTGTGATGCATTCCTGACAGTACCATTAACGAGAGATTGAATTTCAACAATACTTAAAAGTACATTGGTTAAATACTTAAATGCTGTAAAGAATTACAAATAATTTTTTTTTTCAATATTTCTATATTATTACCTGCAGTTATTTGATGTATTCATAACTGTTCATCCATTTTCAAACCTGTAGTGAGTATTGAGGAAGAGAGGGTACCTTAGGATAATTGGCAAAGTTGGTCTTAAGAACATGTTCAACATTCGCAGGATCAGCGATGTAAGTGTAGGTGGTGAATGGCATGGGGACAACAACAGTTTTTAACTCGGACAGATAATCAACGAGCCAATCATGCATTCTATCATAATTCACAAGCTGCTCAATTGCTGCACCAACAATTGGCCATGTTTTTGGTCCTTTCTTGTTTCTCTGGTTCCATCTATGGACAAAAATCCATGACAGAATCAAACAACCTATCATCCACGTTCCCATATTGTACCAATCTGAGGAGGAAGAAGAAGATGAAAAAAACAAATTATGCTTCTCGTCTTCCATTTCTCAAGATTTACTTTATGCAGAGATTAAGCCCTTAATGATAATGTTTCTTATAACAAGTATGGCTATGCTAAAGTGGAGGTTGGTTAAGCAACAAACAAGTGGTGAATTTTATTAAGTATTAGAATTAGAAATTATTTGTCACAATCTTTTTATGTTTTTATCACTTGAGATCAAATTGCTTCACATCTTTTTTACCCTTAACCTAGTTAAATTTTCTCTTAAAACATAGCGTCAGATGTTGGGAAATTGCAAATGCAGAGTTGATAGATAATTCAGTCACGTGTACCTCATTCAAAGAAACAAGAAATAGGTAACTTGGCCAAAAACCGTAATAAATTGTGTTGCATTATTTTATCCCTCCAACTTTGTTACATTTTCAATATATCTGTATACTTATAGCAAAATACATTCCATAGCTTCCCTACTGCATGAAAATTTGAAATTTACATTTATACCATTCGAAATAATTCAAATCCTTACACAAACGAATCCATGTACAAATTAAAAATATTTAGATTTTGTATTTTAACCCTTAAAGTATATTATGAAATGAGCGGATTAGTCTTATTTTTTTCCTCTCTCAAAAGAGTTGCTAAACCTATTAAGTTATGAATTTTTTTTTTGACAGCCAACTAACACAGACTATTATTAAGCTTTGTAGTGGAGGAGTGTAAATTTGAACTGTGGAAAAATAAAATAGAATAAAATTTGTTAAAAATGATTTGTTTTATTGGTAAATTTAAATAACATAATGGTCAACTTTAGACATAATAATTATAGTGAAATATTGTGATTCCAGTAGTATGAAATATGTTAATTCATTACACTACGCTATAAATGGTCTATAGCAACTCTCTGAAAATGTAGCCTAAAGCCGTTAAAGTGTTGCACAGAAGAATAGGCAGCACTTTATTCAAAAAAGAGAGTTGGTGTTTTGGCCATTGCTAAAGGTAGTTATGGCAACAGTTTTTCTTATCTATGGCAACACAAATAAAAGTGTTGTCATAAGAGTCCTTAGCAATGCTTTTATAGCATTTGGCAATATTTTTAAAGGTGTTGCTTAAATAGTGATAACAATCCATATACGGTAGGTACAGGTGGACCGGATCACCATTATCGGATTGATATTACAAGAGACCGGAGGTACCGAATCACCATTACCGGATTGATATTACAAGAAACTGGAGGTACCAGATGACCGAATAACCATTACCGGATTAATATTACAGAAGACCGAATTGACCGGATCAATAAAGCATCAAGAGCCGGATTAGCTTATTTGCTAAATACCGGATATGACTAATCCAGTAGTAATGCATACTCATCAAGAATACACTCCTAATCAGGAACCAACTCCAGATAGGAAAGAGATATCTTCCTATTAAGTCTCTAATTCTTTAGGAATAATTTTAATAGAATTAAGACTCCTAAAACCCTATAAAAAGGCTTAAAATCCTCAACCAGAGGAGGACGGATTCTACTGGACTGTAAGTAACTCTAATTTCATTATTTTCTCTTCAATTTAGTTATTTCTAATATCGATTTCTGACTTAAGCATCGGAGAGTCCCACAAAAGGGGACACCAGTGTCACTTGTTTGTTCTTCTCAGGTTTTCCGACGAGTAACAACGAAGATTGACGGGAAGCTATTTTTATGAAGAATATCATTGGTGCGGTGAGCGTGGATCTTTGAAAATAATTTCAACAGATTCCGTACAAATCTCAACTACAAATACAACTCATGGATTAAATCACTTTACATCCTTAATTATTATTATTATAATTATTATTATTATTATTATTATTTGATGATGAAGTTGCTACTGAACTTGTGAATACAGTTTTGAACTTGTGAATACAGTTGCATCAAATAAAGGAGTTTTAATTGACAAGGCAGATTTGGTGAATGAACTCTCATGCCAAAACGAAACTAACATTTAACCTACA
>CAOJCR014597413.1:0-10924 GCA_948330485.1 Euphorbia neoarborescens | reverse complement strand
ATGTTTCCGCTTTCTTCCACTTTTCAAGCCAGGTTGTTACACCGAGTCTGACATAAAAATAGATTTTAATTCATTAAAGCATGAAATTTTGATGGGTCAATTATCCAAAAACTCAGAGGGTTTCATTCATTGGACTATTTTAGCGGCCCTAATACCGGCTTTCTGGCACAGTTTTTTATATGCATATACAAATATATAGAAATTTAAATCTAGGCCTATCAATCATATATATGACTTATATCAATTAATCTAAACAAAAACTTGATGGAGAGATTTATTAGGCCTCAGATTTGACGTTTGAATGCTGTGAGTTTATTTCCAATTTAAAGAAGCTCAGACAAAAAATTTTGACAGAATATTTTAAAGCAGGCAGACAACCAAATGTTTTATGGATCCAACTCAACGCATTGTAACTATAAGTAAATAAGAGGCGATATGTTGTATCGTCAATTCAATTAACTTATGAAAATAAGCCGTTTAACAGATAGAAAAAGCTAGAAAACAGAATACAATAGATTTGAAAGTTTAAAACAGATATTTACTGTAAATCAGAACAGAACACGAGCAACACATAGTAAACTAATTAGGCTAGATCGAATTTATTGTTTGATTTAAAATAAAGTGAAATAACATGACAGAAATATGAATTGACAGATCAAATTAAAATAGTTTATATAAATCAAAGACAGAAAATGGAATAAACAGGAAATGAGCAAACAGTGATTTAAAATCAAACATTAAACAGCCAAAACACAAGGTGCATGTATGACAGCAAGCAGAAATAATTTTGAACATTACACAGAAAATAGCAGAATAGGGAATAACACTGGATCACTAAATAAATAGATCAAATTAAAACAATTGTATAAATCAAAGACAGAAATCAAACATAGCATTAAGCCGATTTACAACAGTAAGCAGAGGGTTGATTTTGAAAAGTAAATGGAAGATACAAAAATAGCAGGAAATGAAACTTCCAATTACTAGAAACACAGATTCAAGCTAAATGCCATATGAGAAGTTATAGAAAACAAGAAACTCATTAAGATGAAAATACTTGAAATTGCTGATAGGACGGATTAAATTACAATAATATACAGGAATAAAAAACATAAAAGCTGAAATAACGAAGAGAGAATGGAGATAGGTTAAACAAGAATCAACAGGATTTCAAAATGTAACTCTACGATGAATTATATAAAACAGTTTATCAGAGTAATGGAATCATATAAAAACAGAAAAAAGAAACTGAAAACAAAAAATGAAAATTGAAGTGGACTGAATGTGATTTCATGAAAAATCCAGCAGCAAAGAGAGATTCTTAAAATGAAATACAAAAACCAAAATGGAATAAACTGAAACCAATAATAAGGAAAAATTACAGAAACTGATGCATAAATGATCAACAAAAGATTCAAGCAACAACAATTCATAAAAATTTCTCAGAGCATTTCAAAGACAAGGTTTATGGATTTACCTAGCCTCTGTCAAATTTCCAATCGTCGCCTCCTACCTCCGATCACAGCTTCAGCGAACCACTGTCAAATTTTGCTTCGCTCTTAATCCTTTTCTTCTCAATATTGGCAGTCTCCCTCTATTTCAAATCACAGGCTCTCTAATTTGATATATTTCTCCAATTAGTAGCCTCACAATTTCCCTCTTCTTGGTGAAATCGCATACCCCCTCTCAAAACATAGCAGCCCTCCTTTAATTTTCTGTCGAAAATCCCTCTCTAATCCTTCTTTTTTTGCCAAAATCATTTTCTTTTGATCCCCTACAAATTGAAAACAAATCAGGAAATAAATCCTCTCAAAATTAAGGCCAAATAGGAAAGAATTCTCTCAATATTAAGGTAAGAAATTAGCTTGATAAGGAATAAAAAATGAAGAAAATAAAAGCCAAATCCCCGTAGCCATCGTTTTGCCCATCTCTGCCATTTATTTTTATTTTTTCCATATAAAATGGTGTCGTTTTCGATTTGGGATTCCCAAAACCAAAACGACGTCATTTTCCATTACATTTTTTTGTTTTAATTTTAAGCCAAATGACATTGTATCATGCCATTTTTTATTTTATTTCTGCTTCAAAATGACGTCGTTTAGGCGTTCATCTTCCTTCCTCCCTCTTTTCTTTTCGTCCGTCTTTTCTTCCTTCCTTTCTCCCAAAAACAACATCGTTTTAGCCTGTTTCCTTCCATCCTTCTTTCTCTCCTCTCCTATTTTCATCCTTCCTTCATTTTGCACTTTTGGTACTCAATTTTTCTCCATTTTAATTTTAAATCCTTTTTCCTTGCACTTAAGGATTTCTATGTTTATTTTCATATTTTTATATTTTTTGTTTTTTATTTATTTTAATTATTTTTATTATTTTCTTTTTAAAGACTCCTAAAAGAGACAAATAACACAGATAAAAAGAAATAAGAAATACAAATAAAAAGAAACAAGAAACACAGATAAAAAATAAAAACAGTTTGGTCTGGTCTAGTGAAAGAAAAATAAACATTTTGGACTTAAAAAATGGAAGTTTTTTTAAAAAATAAAATATAATTGTTTCAGCTTCTTTATCGGGAAAACACAGAAAAGGTTGGCAAATGCCGATTCATCATTGACCTGAAAAAATCCTTTGCTCACAGTTGCCCCTTGTGTGAGGAAATTCTTTTGCAGATAGAATTTTTGACACGACGTAAGCAGACAATGTACATACCTGTGTCCTTTGATCCCTTGCTTTGTGTAAAGAGAGCAAAACTGTGTTGCGGTATTTACCTTTTCATCGAGAACTGTTTGAGGGCATTCATTTTACCCCTCAATTACAGGATAACTACAGGCTTCTACTCCAGTGCCATGTATGGTGTATTTGTTCACCTTAACCCTTGGGCTTTGTACCAAGAGATGAGGTTGTTTTTACCGTGTTTATCGCTAAATCGATAATTTCAGAAATAAAAATTTTTGCCCCTTCGATTAAGGGATAAAGTAGGTAAAGGTACTTGAGCTTATTGTCGATTCTAGTAGACTGATGATTCTGGACTTAATGACTTTTGCCAGACGACTGATGAACAAATGGTTTTGACTTATTGTCTAATGCCAGTAGACCATAAAATTCTGGACTTATTGACTATTGCCAGATGATTGATTGTCCTCAACTCTGTTAGATTTTGCTATAGAGTGTGTTTACGGTGACTTCTCTTATATACCCTGTGGGTAATATGCATGTGTGTTTGTGCATGTAGACGTATGCATATGTAGATGTTCGATGCATGAGTTTATACAAATGATATGAAATTGGGTGGATGAACCCTCGGGTTAGGCGTCAGCCAACTTCTCTTTGACAGTTTGACATGAACGAGGCTCCGCAGCTCAGAAAAATGGCTACGGGTAACTTTAGGGATATAGATGATGAAAATTTTGGATGAGATATTGATGACTATTTTTAAGAGTCGTGTAAGTGACATGCCCCTTGTGTGAAGATGAATATGGAGGAAAATGATTTCAAATTGCATGTATTAAATACATTTTACTGCTGGACAATGTGTTTTATAATCAACTTGATGCAATGTGCTTTCTGTAAATGCATGTTTAAACTAGAAAACTTTGGTTTTGCAGTAATGCCAGTGTGTAAACATATCTTGAACATACATCATACAATAGTGATGGACTCATTAGGGATGCAGTTGAAAAAAACACAAAGCGATAAAAATTTCTTGTAGGTTTTTGTTCTTCGAGAAAAGTATTAACTTATGTTAGGGCGTAAATTCCATATACTGGAGCATTCTTGGTTACTGAGTTAAGTACCTCCAATGCATTTGACATCACAATCCTTCACGGTTACTAGCCCGATCCATATTCATAGGTAGGAACAATGGAATCATTTTTTTTCAAGAATGATATCAGCTTATATCAGGACATAAATGCCTTATATTAGAGCATTCTCGGTTACTAAGCTAAGTACACCAAATACATCAGACATCACAATCCTTCATACCGACTAGCTCGATTCATATTCATAAGTACGAACAACGTGATCATTTTTTTTAATTTTTAATTTTTCTATATTTTTTTGAAATAAAACATTCCTTAAATTCTTTCAACTGTATCCATGATGGGCTCATACAACACAACATTATGTATGAAAGATACGCTTACTAGAGGATCACATGGAAGCACAAAGTTATAAGGATAAACTTTGCACAAGTAAGCAAGAAAAGATTTTCATTGTATCTATTTATTTATAAAACAAAACATTTTCAACTAAAATGGATAGAATACATGCAACCAAATTATTTACATCCATATAAAACATTATTCAGGTAATCTGTGAAGGTATCTACTATCGCATTTGCGATCTCCTTGGTACGAATCCATTTCTGACCCAGAGGATATGCCCCACCAGTTCTGACCCTTTTTTTGTTATTAGCTTTGATCAGAAATGCCACAAGGGTTTTACACCCATACAAACATAGATGCATGTTAGTACAATAGATAACACATGATTATTTAATGTAGTGTAATGATATTTATACAGAACATAGGCAAATGTACAAATGCATATGGTATGTATAAGTGTAAAAGGAAGTTTTGAGATTTAACCTCCAGTCACCCGTAGGTGGCTATATTCTGGATTTAAGAGTGCCGATCACACAATCAGTTAGTGCTGACCACACACAACTTACCTACTGGGGTGGTTATATTATAAATGCAACATGTGGGGATGCATGATATGTGAATTACAGCATGATATTTAAACTACTAAATGGTAGGGGGGATGTGATGTGTATATGAGATAATGAGGGACAATGCATGTACAAAATTAAACATTAGTGAATATATTGTGGAGAATGTGAAGGTTAACAAAGTTAAAGACTTGTAATCTAAAAGGTATTGATCGGAGGATGTCGTTCGCATTTTGAGTCAGAGACTACTGACCTGCACTATCGGAGGATGCCGTTCGCATTAAGGGTCAGAGAGTCCTGACCTGTATGATTAGAGAGTGCTAATCACACATATAATACATATAACTTCCAACTACTTGTAGTCAGCTAGATTCTTGGTCAGAGAGTGCTTACCACAAGAATAGAGAGTGTCATTCAGATGATTAGATAGTCTTAATCATACATAATATCATCATAAATTCCTAATTCTACATGACATAGTTTGCATGTCACAAGAATATATTAACTGAATGAATATGGAGAGACATAACTGACAATGTCCAATCTTATATAACATGGTTTATATGTCATAAGAATATATTAAATGACTGAATATAGAAAGGCAAAACTGACAATGCCTAATTCTGTTTGACATGATTTCCATATCATAAGAATATATCAAATGACTGAATATCGAAAAGCATAACTGACAATGCCTAATTCTATATGACATGGTTTGCATGTCATAAGAATATATCAAATGACTGAATATGGAATGGCATAACTGACAATGCCCAACTCTATATGTCATGGTTTGCATGCTGTAAGAAAATATTAAATGACTGAATATAGAAAGACATAACTTACAATGCCTAATTCTGTACGACATGGTTTCCATATCATAAGAATAAATTAAATGACTAAAAATGTAAAGGCATAACTGGCAATGCCTAATTCTATATAACATGGTTTGTATGTCAAAAGAATATATTAAATGAATGAATACCGAAAGGCATAACTGACAATGCCTAATTCTTTATGACATGGTTTGCATGTCATAAGAATATATTAAATGACTAAATAGAGAAAGGCATAACTGACAATGCCTAATTCTATATGACATATGCAGATTCATGGTATAACAATTAATGAAGTGACTAAATATGGAAAGGCATAACGGATAATGTCTAATTCTTTATGACATGGTTTTCATGTCATAAGAATATATTAAATGACTTAATACAAAAGGCATAATTAACAATGCCTAATTCTTTTTCACATGGTTTACATATTATAAGAATAAATTAAATGACTGAACAGAGAAAGGCATAACTGACAATACCTAATTCTATATGACATTTGGATATTCATGGCATAACAATTAATGAAGTAACTGAATACTGAAAGGCATAACAGATAATGCTTAATTCTATATGACATGCACAGATTCATGGCATTTAGAATTGATGAACTGATTGAATATCGAAAGACATAACAAACAATGCCTAATTATATATGACGTGTGAGATTCATGGCATTAGAATTAATAAAGTGATTGAATACTAAATGGTATAATAGACATGGCCTATTTCTATATGATATGTGCAGATTCATGGAATTTAGAATTAATGAAGTGATTGAATACTGAAAGGCATAACAGACAATGCCTAATTCTATATGACATTTGTAGATTCATAGCATTTAGAATTAATGAACTGCTTAAATATTGCAAGGCATAGTAGACAATGCCTAATTTTTATATGACATATGTAGATTCATGGAATTTTGAATTAATGAACTGATTGAATAATGAAAGGCATAATAGACAATTCCTAATTCTATATGACGTGTGCAGATTCATGGCATTAGAATCAATGAAGTGACATAATACTAAAAGGAATAACAGAAAATGCCTAATTCTATATGACATGTGCAGATTCATGGCATTAAAATTAATGAAACGACTAAGTATTGAAAGGTATAATAGACAATGCCTAATTCTATATGACACATACAGGTGTATGTCATAAAAGTAATGTGATAACTGAAAAGCTGGTGTTTGATACCTATTGAGTTGGCATGGCATACTAATGTGTTAAATTTTTTTTATGTGATATGGTAGAACATTTAGTTCAGTAATGACAAGGCATGGCAGAAAATCTAATTCTATATGTCATAGCAGTGAATGACATATAAAATATGAAATGACAAAAAGTTTTTTTTTATAGTGATGATAAGGCATTGTAGAAAATGCCTAATTCTACATGTCAAGGTAGTTAATGACAGATAAAATAACATAGTTTGATGCAGTGAGACTTTAGAGTGTTGAATGCAGGAAAACTCTAATACAATAGGATTCTAGGTTTTAGACAAATTCCAAAGTATGGAATGCAGAAAACTGATTATGCAGAAAGACTATAGAGTACAGATAAACTCCAGAATAAAAAATGCTAAAAACTGAGGATGCAGAAAGATTCTTGAATCTGGAAAAACTCAAAAATACAAAATGCAAAAAATTGGAAATGAATATGAATTCTAGAGTACAGACAAGTTCCAGAATGCAAAATGTAGAAAACTAGAAATACAGAAGAATTCTAGAGTACAGAAAAACTCTAGAATGCAAAATGTAAAAAACTAGAAACACAAATGAATTCTAGAGTACAGACAAACTCTAAAATACAAAATCCAGAAAACTAGAAATACAAAAGAATTCTAGAGTACAGACAAACTCTAGAATGAAAAATGAAAAAAAACTAGAAATGTAGATATATTCTGGAGTATAGACAAACTCTGGAATGCCAAATATAGAAACTTGGAAATGTAGATGAATTATGGAATACAGACAAACTCTAGAATGAAAAATGTAGAAAACTAGAATTGTAGATAAATTCTAGATTACGGACAAACTCAAGAATTCAAAATGTAGAAAGCTGGAAATGTAGATGAATTCTAGAGTAAAGATAAACTCCAGAATACAAAATGCAAAAAATGGAAATGCAAAAGAATTATAGAGTACAGATGAACTCCAAAATGCAAAATGTAGAGAACTTGAAATGCAAAAGAATTCTAGAGTACATACAAACTAAGAATGTAAATAGTAGAATATTGGAAATACAGATGATTCTAGAGTCCAAACGAACTCCAGAATGCAAAATACAAAAAACTGGAAGTGCAAATGAATTCTGGAGTATAGACAAACCCCAGAATACAAAATACAAAAAACTAGAAATGCAGAAAAATTTCAGAGTGCAGACAAATGCCAATATGAAAATGTAGAAAATTAGAAATGTAGAAGGATTCTAGAGTCCCAACAGACTCCAGAATACAAAACACAGTGATGATAGATAAATACAGAGTATTAAGCAGAAAATAAAATGTTGAAGTGGTGTTGAAAGTGCATGAAAAATAGTGTAAATGGTTGTAGAGAGAATCATGGTTAGCATGATATTTAAAATGTAGAAAATGTCAAATTTATGACATGTAGAAATGCATGGTTTACATAAGGTACAAAAGTAAACTCATAGCATGCGAGAAGACATATGGTTTACCATTCCTAGGAGGGATTTCCTTGCCATCGATGTGACATAGCAAGGGAAGAGCTAACAAATTAATTTTTATGTTTTGGTAGTCCTAAGGGCAGTATCTAAGGCTACTATATGCAGGAAGGTCACGTCCGGGATAAGCTGAAGAGTCCCACAACAAGATATACCATCTTTCTCTCCTCAAATAGGTTCGAACGAGAAGATTAAGGTATAAGGATGTGAGTGGTTTTCCCAATAGGTGTCCTTGTGGGCAAATATGACACATAGTGACACTTTTTCGAGAAAACCAGACTAAGTATGGTGATCTTAGCGTGATGGGTGCAATGAGTGTGTCTATTGCAATGAAATTAAATCATAAAACAGATGAATGTTCAAATTTCTTAAAAAACAGTTTTATTTTAAGGAAATTATTACGGCAAACTTTGACGAGAAAAATCTTTTTAAAAGATTTTTTTTAAGCAGAACACATTTTCAAAAAGATAAGTAGAAAGAGTTTTGAAAATCCTTCGAATAAATATTTTCAACCTTTGTGGAAAGAGTATTGAAAATATTTTAGAAGAAACATTTTCAAAGTAGAAAATTTGCTTTTGAAAACATTTTTGAAAAAAACTTTTAAGTGAAAAATATTTTAGTCCCCAGTGGAGTCGCCACTGTGAGCGGATGAACATTTCAAAATTTATTTTTTAAAATACGGAACTAATTTGGGAGTTTAAAAAGGACTGAATCTCTTTAAACAGTATTTTGGAGTCACCACCCAACTAATAGCTCACGCCGGGAGATTTTTGCGACCTTTTGGAGCATTGCTAGTACCAGATATGTAATTCGAAACTACCACTACCAGAGACAGGTTCGGACAAAGAAGCCGATTTAAATTGCCTTAATGTAGATGACCGAGTTTTAAGAAATTTGAACATTTATGAATAATTTATCAAAATTAATTTTAAGTAGTCAAGGGCGAATGAGCATGCAGAAAGCGACAAATAAATGCAAAAAAATAAAATAATTATACAACTATCCTAGCATACATCTATCCTATACATACATCGATGTTGCAAAACAGGGGTTAGTACAAATAAAAAAATATGGACATTGGATTCAAGCAGACAGACTCATGGTTATAAAATTTGGGAAGAAACAGTAGCTCGTGATCATCCATTTAAGGGTTCGATTGGTTCAACTTGGCTGGTCAAATCAAATCGGTTTGGGCCAACTGGTGGACCAAGGCCGGAGCCAAAAATAGATTTTTTCATATTACGCAGTGCTTTATTGATGTTATTTTGAAAATAATTGGCACGATTTTAATTTATTAAAGCATGCAATTTCAATGGGTCAATTATCCGGAAACTTAGGGGGATTCCTTTGTTGGACTGTTTTAGCGGCCCTAATATTGGCTTCCCGACACGGTTTTCTTGATGTATATGCAATTATATAGAAATTTAAATCTAGGCCGATCAACCACACATATGACATATATGAATTAAAATAAACAGAAACTTAAAGCAGAGATTTATTAGGTCTCAGATTTGATCTTTGAATGTTGAGCGTTTATTCCCAATTTAGAGAAGCTCAGACAGAAAATTTTGACAAAATATTTTAAAGTAGGCAAACAGTCAAATTCCTTGCAAATGTAACGTAACTCACTGTAACCATAAGAAAACAAGAGATAATGTGTTGTACCGCCAATTGGATTAACTTATTAAAATAAGTCGTTCAATAGACAGAACAGGCCAGAAAATAGAATATGATAGATTTGAAAGTTTAAAACAAATATTTACTGTAAATTAGAACAGAACATGGGTAACACATACTGAACTAATTAGGCACAGAACACGGGCAACACATACTGAACTGATTAGGCCAGACCAAATTTATTTTTTGATTTAAAATGAAGTGAAATAACATGACAGAAATATGAATTGCCAGATCAAATTAAAACTGATTATATAAATTAAAGGCAAAAAATGGATAAATAGGAAATGAGCAAACAATGATTCAAAATTAAACATTAGCCAAAACACAAGGTACATGTATGACAGCAAGAAGAAAACAGTTATGAACATTATAAGAAAATAACAGAATAGGGAATAACACTAAATCACTAAATAAATAGGTCAAATTAAAACAATTGGATAAATCAAAGACAAAAATCGAACATAGCATTAAGATGATTTATAACATTAAGCAAAGGGTTGATTTTGAAAAGTAAATGGAAGATACAGAAATAGTAGAAACTGAAACTTCCAATTACTGTAAACACATATTCAAGCAGAATTCCACACGCGAAGTTATAGAAAACAAAGAAACTGACTAAGCTGAAAATACTGCGAAGGCATATAAGACAAATTAAATAACAATAATCCACAGTAATAAAAAAAACATAAGATTGATCTGAAATACTGAAGAGAGAATAGAGATAGATTAAACAAGAATTAATAGTATTGCAAAATGTAACACTACGCTGAAACACATAAAACAATTTATCAAAGAACTGGAACCATATAAAAATAGAAAAAAGAAACTGAAAATGGAAAACGAAAATTGAAGTGGACCAACTGTGATTTCATGAAAAATCCAGTAGCAAATAGAGATTCTTCAAACGAAATACAAAAACCAAAAGGGAATAAACAGAAACCAATAGCAAGGCAAGATGACAAAAACAAATGCACAAATGATGAACAGATGATTCAGGCAATAGGAATTCATAAAAATTTCTCAGAGCATTTCGAAGATAAGTTTC
>CAOJCR014596822.1:0-13185 GCA_948330485.1 Euphorbia neoarborescens | reverse complement strand
AATACTAAACTTCATGTTAAATGTAAAACATATCAAATAACATAATAAATCTTGAATTCATTATAAATTCCATCTTAAAACACAAAATCACAATAACACATCTAATGATCAAAATACATATTAAATAACATAAAACACCTTAAAATCAATTTAAAAGAGTTAAGTAACCACTTACAACACTTGGAGAACAACAAAACATCAAGGGGCCAATCTAAGCCTTAACTCCACCAAAGAACTAATATCCTCTTCTTCCACGAAACTAAACCAATAACCAAGCATTCTATATCCCTTAATGATGGATTATACTCAGAATTCTCACTCAAAAATAAAAGAAGAAGAACAAAGAGAAGGTCGCACAAAAAGGAAGAAGAACACAAGGAAATGAAGAAAACAAAGAAGGAGAAGAAAACTTCACGAGTTTTCTCCAAATTTCCAGCAAAATTCCCACCCAAATCTGCTACCAAAAACCTTTAAATATCACTCCCAAAATATCAAAACAAGAAAAGTTTCAAAATACCCTTAATTTTAGTCAAATTTGATTTTTCACTCAGACTCTTTTTAATAATAATTGATGTTTGATTTGTTAATTGTTGATGCAATTTCCATTATTTCATGCTTCATAAAGGTTTAATTTTGTGCGCTCATATAAGCCGGTCTCATCTGGTCTGACTCCCTAAAAATCATAGGGAGTTGGCAAACCCATGAAGCTACGGACTCTTAGTTTCTAAACCCTGGAACTAGTACTACTGTGAAATACCGGGAAAATAGGCTAGGTTCTCATAAATCTAAGTTCGTAAAATCAATAACCTTGCATGAACATCATTTATTAATTAATCCGAGTTTATTATTGAACTTAGTTTTGTGCCATAGCATTCTGAGGAAATACTATGATCTGGATCACCATAGTTAAGAGTAGAATTAATTTAGGGTTAGATTAATTATTTCTTCAACTTTATATTCACTCGAATAACTAGGATACTGAGTAGGTTGATTCTTGTGGAATAAATCCCGTGGATTGACACCTAGACTTAACCAGATTATTACTTGACATCGACGAGGTACACTGCCCCTGAATGAGATGCTTTTAAGTTTTAACTTGAGCGCCATCAAGTTTTTAGTATCGTCATCAGGGATTTATTTTTCCTGCAACATTGAGCAAAAGGTTAAATAGTTGATTTATTATTTGTTTATTTGTGTGATTTTATTTATTTTAATTTTTATGATTTTATTTATTGTGCATGCAAACTCGCTCTTCTGATCCTGAATTTTTGATCTTTGATTCTGAAATTGAATGTACTTGTTACAGGTTAAGTAGAGAACATAGACTCTAGAATTCTCAGATGAATATAGAGGAATAGAGAGCTAAGATGGAGCACTTTTATTACGAAAGAGAACAGTTTGAGGTTGAAAGTACTGAGAGAGATGCACGGGCGACTAAGTTGAGGAGAAGGCTGGAGAATAAGATGAGAGAGCAGGAGAATAGGCATTTTAATTAGGCGATATGGCTATGGCTGATTTGATGGCTCCTTACAGAAAGAGGAATAGAGTTGGAGTGATACTTCCTGCCATCGCAGCTAACAATTTTGAACTGAAGACGAATATGATTCAACTGGTGCAAAAGAATGGCCAGTTTAGTGTGGGCATTTCAAAAAACCCAAATGGTCATCTGGATCGATTCTTGATGGTAGCTAACACTGTAAATAAGAATGGAGTGCCCCAAGACATCATCTGGTTGAAGTTGTTTCCATTCTCTCTAAATGCAGGAGCTGTGGAGTGGTATAAGTGTCTTTGGCCTGGTTCTGTGACATCTTGGGACCTGATGGAGGAGCAATTCCTTACTTATTACTTCCTTCCCTCCAAGATGGTCCAATTAAAGAATATAATTAATGCATTTCACCAGTTGGGAATGAAACCCATGAATGAGGCTTGGTAGCAATTTCAAAGGCTGTTACGAAATTATCCTCACCATAGCATACCGCAGTTTGTTCAGGTAATCATTTTTTATCACGGATTAACTCCTAATAATCGTGCACTTATTGATTCTTCTGCAGGGGGTGACATTTTCAAGAATTCAGCTGGGTGAGCTAAAGAAATTATTGAAGAGGTGGTGAGGAAAAGCATAATGTGGCAGGATGAACTGCCATCTCACAGAGTTGTGAATATGGCTTCGGCGGGATATCATAACTCTGCCATAGATGAGATGAACTGGAAGATGGATATGATGATGGCCAATATGAACTTAAACAAGTCACAACGACCCATGTTGTGCATAATATGTAGAGGTGATCACCCCAGCCAAGAATGTCAAAGAAGTGATCTGTTTGCTCATGAAGGCGAGAATGTAAGTTATGTAGGAGATCAACAAAGGTATAATAATTCTAACTTCCACTCAAATTCTTACAATTTGAACTATGGAAGAAGGTGCCAACATCCAAACATATCTTACGGTAATAATCAAAATGTGTTGAAACCTTCTCCTGAATTTTACAATGAGCACCAGAATCAGGGGTTAGGTGAGGCCCCAATGCTATAATATAACCAGCTTTACAGTTGCCAGCTCCTCCTCCAAATTCAGATGATTTTGTTATATCTTTGCCAAAAGACATTTCAGCTAAACTGGTGAAGAATTCAGCTAGACTTGCTGATAACGAGGCATACTATAAAGATTTGGGTAATCAGGTGGCCTAGTTAAACAGAGAAAGGTAAGCTAGACCTTTCGGCAATATTCTGAGTAACACAGAGCAAAACCTACAAAGTAAAGCAAGGGAATCAGCCCAAGCCATTACTTTGAGAAGCAAAAAATAGGTGGCCAACCGGTGGGTAAAGAAATGGACAACTCTGAGGTAGAAAAGATAAGTGAAGGATCGAAAGAGGTAAGCACCTCCGATTCTAATTCTAAACTTAAGTCCGCTAATGAAACTTAGAAGAATGCTACTGATCAAGTTAAGATGTATGTGCCTAAACTCCCATATTTTCAAAGATTAAAGTGGTTTAAAAGCTTGAATTTAACCTTCCTTTAGTAGAGGCATTTCAGGAGATGCCTACTTATGAAAAAGTTTTGAAGGAAATTCTTACAGGAAAAAGAAAGCTAGGGGAAATGAAGTGGTGGCCTTGATTGAGTAGTGTTCTACAATTATCACCAACAAGCTTCCACTAAAGATGAAAGACCAAAGGAGTTTCACGATTCTCTATAGAATAGGAAAGTTGAACATTGAGAATGCTTTGTGTCATTTAGGCACAAGTATTAACCTTATGCCTCTTTCTCTTTTCAGGAAGCTTAGACTTGGGAACCCGTAGCCTATTAATATGACACTTCAGTTGGCTGATAGGTCTATTACACAACCTTAAGGAGTGGTCGAGGATGTTCTTGTGAAGGTGTACAAATTTATTTTTCAATCGAATTTCGTTGTGCTGGATATGGAAGAGGACAGTTTGGTACAAATTCTACTAGGTAGGCCATTTCTTGCAACGGATAGGACACTGACAGATGTCCAATAAGGTAAGCTAATTCTTCGGTTACAAAACAATGAGGTTGAGTTTAATTTTTACAATTCCATGAAATTTACTTCTAATGTTGGGAATTGTAATTTTATTAATGCTATTTGTCGTAATTGACATGTGTGTAGAAGAAGTGTTTTGTAGGGATGCATCAGAAACCTCTACGAAGAGCCTAGAGGGAAAGGAGATTGAGACTCATCTCCTCGAGAAGAATGTTCATGGGTAAAGCACCATTTTGAGAAGTTAGAACTGGAGATTAAACCGAAGCCAAAATCATCCTTAGAGGAACCTCCAGCTCTCGAATTGAAGGCTTTGCCATCTAATCTAAAGTATGCATATCTAAACCCTCCTAAGGACTTACCTGTTGTTATTTCTACTTGTTTAACATATAAATAGGAAGCAGAGCTATTGAAGGTGCTCAAAAGGCACAAGGGAGCATTTGGATGGACTATCCATGACATTAAGGGAATAAGCCCAACATTTTGTACACACCAGATATTTTTAGAGGAGGAAGTGAAACCTTGTGCACAGCCACAATGCCGATAAAATCCAAAAATGAAGGAAGTAGTAAGAGCTGAAGTGATCAAACTCCTTGATGCATGTATTATTTTTCCAATATCTGATAGTAAATGTGTAAGTCCCGTATAGTGTGTTCCTAAGAAAGGAGGAACAACATTAGTGGAAAATGAAAAAGGGGAATTAATTTCCACTAGGAAGGTCACGAGTTGGCGCGTGTGTATTGATTATAAGAAATTGAATAATGCCACCCGTAAGGACCATTTTCCACTACCGTTTATTGATCAAATGTTAGAAAGGATGGCTAGTCATCAAATTTTCTTGACATTGGATGGATTATCTGGATATATGCAAATTCTAGTGGACCCATTAGATCAAAAGAAAAATCTTTTCACTTATCCATACGGAACCTTTGTATATAGACGGATGCCATTCGGTCTATGTAATGCACCAACCACCTTTGAAAGATGTATGATGGCTATTTTTTATAACATGATTGAAGATTTTATAGAGGTATTTGTGAACGACTTCTCAGTTCTAAGGCCTTCCTTTGATGCATGCTTAGGGAATTTAGTTCAGGTTTTTCAGAGATGTGAGGATAGGAATTTGACATTGAGTTGGGAAAAATTCCAATTCATGGTCCAAGAGTGTATTATTTTGGGACACAAGGTATTGGAGAAAGGGATTGAGGGCGATTTGGCTAAGGTAGATATGATTACGAAATTACCTCCATCGACCTCGGTGAAATATGTTAAGAGGTTTTTTAGGTCATGCAGGGTTCTATAAACATTTTTATCAAGGATTTTTCTAAAATTTCTAGACCCTTGACCCAATTACTTTTTCAGGAGGCTTTGTTTGATTTTTTTGTTCATTGTATGAATGCTTTTGATGTTTTAAAAAGGAAATTGATTGAAGCCCCAATTATGGTCGGTCTGGATTGGACCCTTCCCTTCGAATTAATGTGTGATGCTAGTGACTTTGCAATTTGTACATGCTTAGGTTAGTGGGTGGATAAGGTTTTCCACAAAATTTAATATACTAGTAGGACATTGAATAACGCTCAGAGAAATTATTACATGACTGAAAAGGAACTTCTAACTATAGTATCCGCTTTCGATGAATTCAAATCTTGTCTTGTTTTATCTAAAGTGATTGTTCATACTGACCATGCTGCTCTTAAGTATCTTTTTACTATGTAGGAGGAAAAATCGAGGCTGATCAAATGGATTTTACTTCTCCAAGAGTTTGATATTGAGATTTATGATAAAAAAAAGGGTGTGAAGAATGTAGTAGCTGATCACCTTTTTCGAGTGCCAGAAGTGGGTCCTCACCCCTTGGAATCAGTAACAATTCAGGAGACATTTCCCAAAGAGTATTTTTTGGTCACCTCACTGCCTTGGTATGTAGATATTGCAAATTATAAAGTCGGTAATATCTTTCCTCCTGAATTATCATTTCTGTAAAGATTTAAGTTTTTACATAATGCTAAGGATTATTTTTGGGATGATCCTTATTTATTTCGTTGTTGTGTTGATAATGTGGTTAGGAGATGTATTCCCAAGGATGAGATACAATCAGTTATCCGTATGTGTCATGATAGAGAGGTCAGTGGTCATTTTGGCCAAGATAGGACAGTAAATAAGATTTTATCATGTGGGTTTTTCTAGCCAACTATGAAGAAAGATGTGTCTGAATATGTTAGGTCTTGTGATACGTGTCAATGAGTCGGTAATATTGGCTGTAGGGATGAAATGCTCCAACAAGGCATACTTGTGTGTGAGCTATTTGAAATTTAGGGTATAGACTTCATGGGACCTTTCCCTAAGTCACATGGCAACCAGTACATTCTCATAGCGGTTGACTATGTATCTAAGTGGGTAGAGGCTGTGGCCACATCTGTTAATGATTCGAGAGTGGTAGTCAAGTTCATTAGAAAGAACATTCTCACGCGATTTGGGACCCCAAGAGCTATCATTAGTGATGGGGGATCCCATTTCTGTAATAGGTAATTTGACTCACTACTTCAGAAGTATGGTGTTGTTCACCGAGTTGCCACCCCTTATCACCCCCAAACTAGTGGTCAGGTCGAAGTGCCTAATAGAGAGTTGAAATGCATCCTTGACAAGATGGTTAACTCATCTCGGAAAGACTGGAGTGTCAAACTAGATGATGTACTATAGGCATATAGGACTGCATTATAAAACACCTATAACCATAACCCTATATTGTCTAGTTTTTGGTAAGGCTTGTCATCTTTCTGTGGAGCTCGAACATCGAGCATTTTGAGATTTGAAATTTTTGAATTTTGATATGCAGGCTACAGGAGATCATCGAATGTAGCAACTGAATTAGCTTGATAAACTGAGACTGAGTTCTTATAAGAACGCGAAACTCTATAAAGAAAAGACAAAAAGGTGGCATTATCAAGCACGTGGTGGAGAAAACATTCAGCAAGGGTGATTTTGTGTTGTTATACAATTCAAGGCAGAGGTTGTTTCTGGGTAAGCTAGAAGTCAATGGAGCGGGCCATTTGAGTTAGTCGCGGTTTATCCATCTATGATGGTTGAAATCAAAACACCTGATGGAATCCAAAAAGTTAATGGCCAACGATTGAAGCAGTATATAGGTGGTGCTGTGGAGGCAGAGGAGCATGTGATGCTTCTATAGGAGCCTTGAATGCCACTTTGGTACAGTCAAGCTTGTCGACTATAATCCAAGCATGTTTTGTATTATACTTATTTAGGAACGATCTTTGCTTTTTAGGTTTGTTTTTTTCATTTCATTTAGTGTCTTTTATGCTGTTGCAGTTTTTTGGTAGGTGCGACTTTTGATTTTTGGTGAAGCAGTGCATTAAAACATTTGAAAACCAGTAGTACAGGGTGAACAGAAGTTCGTGTGTGGTTAACACGAGCACATGTTCCCTCTCTGGAACTCTTTTTCACTTCACCTATTGGACACGACCTCGTGTTCACCTAAAACGAGCTCGTGTCTTATTTCTAGAACTTTTTGGTTACTCACTTATCCAACACGACCTCTTGTTACCTGAACATGAGCTCGTGTCCACCCACTGGAAATTGAGGGCTTTACTTACCTATCAAACACGACCTCGTATTACCTAAACACGACCTCGTGTTCACTCAAAATCCCTTAAATTTCACGCTCTATTTCACATAAATCCCTAATTCTGCACCAACTTCTCTCACTTTTCCTTATTTTATCCATTTTCATTGTGAGCAACGGAATCCTCTCCTTCACCCCATCAAGGTATGTTCTTCTAATTTTCTTTTTCTTTGTGAGAAATTCTAGGTTTTATTCTTCTGTTTCTTCTACTTCTTCTCTTCTCATTCTTCTTTTCTTCTTCTTTCCCCTTTCTTTTCTCTTCTTCTCTATTTCTACTAACCCTAACTTTTCTTTTAATTCTCTTAATTTGATTGTTGTTGATGTAGATGGCAAGAACAAAAAACACGACAAGGCTTTCATAATCTACAACACCCTCCTCCACCCAATGTCCACCATCATCTTGGCGGCTTTGTCTCATAAGTTGCAATTCCCTTTCCATCTTCTCACTACAAATGAAGGCACTATGATGACCCATTGGAGGGTTCTTCCCACCACACGGGAAAAAGACCCATGGAGGTTGATAAGAAAGAAGAGGAAAATAGTGATGAGGAGGAACAGGCAGTTGAGGTGGAATCTGAGGAAGAGGCTGCAGGAGTAGGACCCCAGTTTATGGAGTCTATGTCTACCATATTCATAGACCGGATGGATCAAAGGATGGATGCTATGATGTAGCAGCCGGAGAATTTACAAATACATCAAGTGCATTGGAGAACCCAATAGGAGCTGTGGCAAAATTAGATGAAGATGCTTGTAGAGAATTTGGCACGGGAGCAGAGAGAGTGGTAGCATCAAGCAGATGATTGTCTTGATAATCTGGAAGAATTTGCCCGTTGCCATGCTTATTGAACGAAATTTCCTTCCTCCCTTCCCTTTACATTGCCTTATTACCATTGCACTTTTGGAAACAAGTGCAATTTAAGTGGGGGGGAGGGGAAGGTTTCTCACACCTTCTTCTTTTCTTTTCATGTTGTCTTATTGGATTGTTGGTTTTTGTTGATGCGGTGATGGTAGTATGTTCTTGTCCGCTTTTAGGTTTTTTCCAGCTATTATTTTGTATGTTTTTAGGATAGTAATTGCTTGTTTGTTGTTTCTCCAATTGATTTTGAACTACTGTGAGCTACCCCCGAAGCTAGGCCTATGTGCTTGATTTTCATAGTAGATAATGGGGAGTTTAGGAATTGAATATGCACGATTAGCCTGTTTTTACTGATTGAGTCAGTCCTCGAGTTTTGTTTCATATGTTGATTTGAAATATGGAATTGCATGTAGTGGTTCGATCTTCAGTGCATGCTTCTAAGTTTTAAGCTATGAGAACATTTGGTAGGATCACATAACTGTAACCCATTTTTCATTTATATTTTCTCGAGCGATTTCACTCTTGAGCCCAACAAGACCATTTCACTTCGGTCTTATTTTTTGTGAGTTAATCATGTATTTTGTGCTAGACCATGGAACTTAGTGTATATCTTGCACTTGGTTATACAGAGCAAAGTATGTAGAGACCCTTAGGTCTAACTACCTGCACACACTTGCACTTTCTTAAATCCAGATGTTAACACCCACATTAACTATCCTTAGATTACCTCTTTTTAGACCAGATTTCTTCATAGCCATATTACAAGGAAAAAGCCTTACACTGATATGCCCATTCCCTTCACTATTAATTAACCTTCAAACCCATCCTCTCTCTATTCCTGATGTCAAACTTAGTCAATATGCTTCATGTTCATTTTGGGTTTAACCTTACTTATTGTGACTTTACATTTCATTCCAAAAATAGCTATGTTTTGTTTCTAAGTAGCTCGGAATCATTATCTTTTTCATTCGAGCTACGTTTTTGTTTTGGGGATCATTATAAATAATTGACTTAAACATTTTTTAAAAGTTAAATGTGTTCTTTTTAAAGTAAGTGATTCCCCTTATCTCCAAATTCGGAACCTTCTTGTGTCTCACAACTCGAAATCATCCTGTTTATCATCTGAGTTGCATCGTTATGAAAAAAAGAAAGAAAAAAAATACCTTGGGATGTCTTATCACATATGCTTTACACATGTGTAATTGACTAAGTCTTCGCTTCTAGGATTTGGATAGAGAGTTGTATACCGAAGCTGACTTTTGACTACCTTACCCTTTGCCTCACACCCTACAACCCCGAATGGTTCTCTGATTTTGCTCGTTAGCCAAAAACTGTACTAGGATTGTGATTAGTTCACCATGTGATGTATATTATGCATGATTATTTGTTTTATTTGATACACCTAGCTATGAGAGCATTTTGAGTGACAACTAGTGAGGTTTAAAAATGGCTATACAAATCTTGAACGTTCCTCTTCGTTTGATTAGTTTAGACTTGATAAGTGTGCATTTTGTAATGGTTATTGTCTATAGGCATTTTATATGACATTGATAAATGTGATGCATGCCTGGGGGATGATGGATTAGCATAATGAAATCCTAGATGAATTTTTAGGTGGAAGTAAATATTCTTGTCCCGAGTTTCTAATTATTTGCTTGAAGACAGGCAAGATCTTAAGTGGGGGGGTAGTTGATAAGGTCGAGTTTGGCCTTATCTTTTACGCTTGATTCTAATGCAATTAGTGGAATTCTTGAGTCTTTTGTGTGTTAGTTATCTTGTTTATATGTGTTTTTCGGTTTTTGGTTTCTTGTAGAAATTCTTAATTTTCTGCCATGTTTATTGTGATCTTTTATTCATTTATTGTGAGTTACCGCAGTTCAATTCTATGGTGCCTTTATGCGTCTCTGTGTTATCTTTGGGCAGGCCTTAGGTTGGGAGTTAGGGTGTCAGAGCAAGTCATGTCAAAGCTTATATCAAATATTTTACAAAAGATCTAAAAAGAGGGACATGAGGTCGTAGCCATCAACACGAGGTCGTGGCCAAGCAAGAAGAAGGCACGAAGAGAAGCAAAAGGAGAACACGAGATCATGGCCATCAACACGAGGTTGTGGAAAAGTAAGAGAAAATAATAAAAGAAGGTAGTAGCAGACCACGAGGTCGTGGCAAGGGAACACGAGGTCCTGTTCAGCGAGAAGATCAATATGAGGTCGTTGTTTATGAACACGAACTCATGGCTAGATGCAAGTTTTCATAGAAAAGGGGTAGTAGCTCACCACAACTTCATGGACAGGGGATACAAGCTCATGTCAGGATGTTTAAATGACTTCAGTTTTTGGAATTCTTTTTCCTATTCAAGATAGGGTATAAATAGAAAAATATGACTCAGTAATTAGGTCATCCGGTATTATTTGTATTCTTCTCTTCCCCTCTGATAAATGCGAATCAATATTGAACAACACTTCTTGGGATTATTTTGATTCAAGTTTTGGGAGATTTCCATCCTCGATTCAGTTTCAACCGCCAAAGTCCGGTTAGCAGTATATTAAGGGAAAATTTTCTTCTCTTTTCTGATTTTTAATTAGTTTGAATTGCGACAGAGAATTGGATTTCTTGTATTTTTTTATTTTCACTCATACTATTTTCAATAATAGACTCAATTGATGTTTGATATGTTAATCGTTTATGCAATTTCCATTATTTTGTGCTTCATAAAGGTTTGATGTTGTGCGTTCATATAAGCCGGTCTCAGCAGGTCTGACACCCTAAAAATCGTAGGGAGTTGGAAAACCCACAAAATTACAGACCTTTTGTTTCTGAACCCTGGAACTAGTAATATTGTGAAATATCGAGAAAATAGGTTAGGTACTCATAAATCTAAGTTCGCAAAATCAATAACCTTACATGAACACCATTCATTCATTAATCTGATTATTAATCTGACTTTCATGCCATAGCATTCTGAAGAAATACTGTGATCTTGATCACCATATTTAGGAGTAGAATTAATTTAGGGTTAGATTAATTATTTCTTCAACTTTCTATTGGCTTAAACAACTAGGATACTGAGTAGGTTGATGCTTGTGGAATAAATCCTATGGATTGACAACTGGACTTAACCAGATTATTACTTAACAACGACAGGGTACACTGCCCCTAAAAGAGATTCTTTTAAGTGTTAACTTGAGCGCCGTCACTTGTACAGACAGATGTGACACCAGTCAAGGGGCTATCACTGATTACAAGACCCTGACAAGATTTTGGTAAATCCAATGAATTTCTTGGGATTCATTCATCGGTCAATGACTGGGACATCGAATCCCTTAAAATCCAGTAGATTTTTCAAGATTTAGCTAAGGCCGGTGCCTGTTCAACAGGTACTGCTCCACTTAGATGGGTGCCAACGCTTGTCTATTTCTGACCACCGCTGGCTAACTGCTAAAAAAATTTTCAACAACCGATTTTACATATGAATATCCAATTTTGGTAGTTTTAAGGGCAATTTTCACTCAAAATGGTCCCAGGAGCACAAGTCCATAGATATTGTATGGAAATGAGCTTATTTCTGTTTAGGCCCCTAATTTTATCATTTTATTTTTCGGGGACTAAATTATAAGTTAATAAAAGTTAAAGTGTGAATCAAATTGATATAAAAATTTAATCCTAAGATCCTCGTATCCCCCAAAGTCTAAAAGTGTGCTCAATTATGAAATCAGAGTTGATTAAAGTTTTTGGGTTTCTGTCGGTCCGTTGTACCAATTTTCGATCCGACTATAGTCTTCGGCCCTCCTCAGGTTCCCCACCCACACAAATAGAACTTAGATATAGTTAGATATAATTTTCATTATTCAACCATCCAGGACTCCTAACTCGGTGGTCACAGTTGCTCAGCATGTGAGAAATTTTATCTTATGTTAAAATTTTCGAGCACGACTGTGAGCATCCATGAACATGTGCATACCAATACTGCATAGAACATATTTAATTAAAACAGCCCTTCCCGTTTAAGAGACATAATATCCGTTCCATTTAGCTAGCTTGGATTCAAACTTCTCATTAATAGGCTTCCAATGACATATGTGTAGGCATTTTAAAGAAAAAGGAACACTCCGATATTATAAAAGAGAGGCAGAAACATTGCACCCGATTTTTGAAGCACACATATCCATAAAGGAATAAAAAAACATTCATATCAATAAAAAAACTCTTCATAAAATTAATCTTTAAGCTCAAAATCACCTTAAACTTCTCAACAGTCTAATCAACATGCAAATCTCAGTATCATCAATCTGTAAAAAAAACATATAGCATCATCTACAAACTACAAAGGAGAAGGCTACCATAATTCACCAATATAAATACCAGATAGTAAGTTTAACTCTACAACCTTATCAAATAATTGTTTTAGGCCTTCAACCACTAAAAACATAAAAAAAGAGATATTGGATCACCCTGCTTCACACCCTTATAGAAGTAAATTGGTTTTGAGGGGGAACAATTTACTAAAATAAAAGTTGAAAATCAGACCTGCATGTTGACATCTAATTAGTCTATTTTAAAGGAAACCCTATACAAGCAAAGACTACATCTAGATAGTCCCAAGAATACTATTAGAAATCAGAGTACAAAGATGAAAGAAAACCCAACTAGGGTTTATAGTTCAAGTTGAATGTCAAAAGATAGAGAAAATAATATTAAGCTAGATATTTATAGGTTCCTAAATAAAGAAAAAGAAAATAAAATTCGAAACCCTAAAAATTAGTCCAACACGTCGTGTTATAGGGTCAACACACCGTGTTGTCAAAGCAAACACGCCGAGTTACACCAACTCGCCGACATGTTCAGGTCTGTCCAATTCTGTATTCTTCTATCGCTGCACAACTCAGCGTGATTTGGGGTAACACACCGAGTTCTACCAAAGTCCCTCAATCTTAACTTCTTACAATTGCAACACGCCGTGTTTTAGTCTGCCCACTTAGTACATCGAGTTAGGCCTCAAGTTCAGCTCCTTTCCATCTCCGATTCTTCATAACTTCTTCATTCGACCTCCGATTTGTGCGATCTTAGATTCGTTGGAAAGCTTGAATCACGAACTTTAATTTCCTTTTATGCTCAACTCCAGATTCAGCCTCTATATCTGACAAAAATAGCTCTAGTGATCTCTTCCCAAGCACGCCTTATCATCACCGGCCTCCATC
>CAOJCR014595115.1:0-10457 GCA_948330485.1 Euphorbia neoarborescens | reverse complement strand
ATGACCATTATTATGCCGGATATCACCCATACTCTTCTCCATCAGTTTTATTTCTATCAGACACCCCGAGTACTGCCCAAAGACTTCTTCTCCCTGTCCATTATCTTTATTTCCTTTTTTTTCTCTATAAGTATTTCCTACCTAACAAGACTGTCAGATTAAGGAATGCTATCACTAATTTCAGGCAGCAGAGAGGAGAATCACTATATACATCATGGTAAAGATTTAATGATCTGCAGAGGCAATGTCCTCATCACAACATAGAAATTTGGCATCTTATGCATGTTTTCTATGGGGTCATATCTGATGAAGATAGAAACATGTTGAATGCAGGAGCCAGTGGGAAATGGATGACTATGGCTCCAGAATAATGTATAGAGGTAGTTGAGGAGTTAGCATCGCAAAGTTTTTACGGGGATGAATTATCAAGAGATGTTGGAAGAGGAGTACTAGAGTTAGATTCAATCCACATGCTAGGAGCCCAGATCGAAGCATTAACAAAAGCTCTCGGGAAATAATCTATTGAGAAAGTGGACTGAGTGTCTAACATATCGAGTGTTTGTAGCATGTGTAGAGGACCTTACGCCTATGATTAGTGCCCCATTAGTATAATTGAAGATGTGAATTTTCTGCAAGGACATCCGAATCAGAGGTTTCCCCAAGGAAATTACAATTCCTGGAGGCTGCAGCACTAACATTCGGGATTTTCATGGTCCAACCAATCTTCTACTCTCTGCCCTGTCCAACAAAAAAGACCTCCTAATCCTCCCGGTTTTCATCCCAAAGCTACCTATCAAGTGCCGCATCCTCCTTACCAGGCTCCAACATAGATATATCAAACACCACAACAATCTTACTAGTCGTCGCAACCGTATCACCAGCCGCCGTAACTGTTTCACCAGCCGCCTTAACAAGCACTCCCTTCGAAAGATGATTTGAAGAGCCTCGTAGATACATTTATCTAGGGTAAACTAAATGTTAATGAGAGTGCTGAGAAGAGGTGGTAGGGTTAGAAAGAAAAATTGATCAACTTCTGGCTCATAGAAAAGTTATTGAAAATCAGATTGCCCACCAAGCTAGCTCATCCAACACCTGAACCTATAGGCAACTCCCGAGTCAAGGTAAGCCACCCAACAAAGAAAGCTGCAATGCTATATCACTCATAAGTGGTAAAGAAGTTAAAATCCCAATGCCCTAGCTGCCCAGGAGAGTAAAACAAAAAGAAAGCAAGTCAGAGAGGAACCGGATCAAAGTCAAGCATCCAAGCCCAAACGAGCAAGAGCTCTAAACCAAGCAAAGAAGCCAAACCAGCCAAAGTAGATAAGCCATCCGGATCCTATCCAGACAATTCTAAGGTAGATCTTTCTACTATTCCTTTTCCATAAAAATTGATAAGAAACAGATTGGATAAGCAATTTCTGAAATTCCTAGAATACATGAGAGATATCACTGTCACTCTTCCATTTTTTGATGTATTGCGTGAGATGCCTTTATGGGGAAAATTCCTAGAAGACATCATAAATCACAAGGATAAATTAAGAGACCCGACCATTATGGCTTTCTTGCATGAAGCACCTGCTTTTATCAAAAGTATACCCCAAAAGCATAAGGATATGGGTTCTTTCACGATACCTTGCACCATTATTGACACTACTTATGGTCGGGCCCTTTGTTATTTAAGAATAAGTGTGAGCCTCATGCCATACTCCATTTTCAAAAATTCTGGCATAGGTGAGCTCAAGCCTACAAAAGTTGTCTTATCCGTGGCAGATAAAAGTCTTAAGTACCCTATGGGGATGGTAGAAGATGTACCTACCCGGGAGCAGAAATTTGTGTTTCCTACTGACTTTATTATAGTGGACATAGAGGTAGATCAATATATACCAACTCTGTTTGGCCGCCCATTCTTAGCCACTATTAGAGTCATCATCGACATTCGTAAAGGTAAAATTTCTTTAGAAGCAGACAATGAGACCATAGAATTCGATGTCCATAAGACCATGTAAAAGACTATTCCTTTTGAGAATGTATATAGTATTGACAGCCCTGATGTATTTGACTCTTGTGTGCATGATATGCTTGATCTTTGTTTGAATAGAGACCCTACATATGTTAATTTTTCCAAATTTGAGAGTCTCGAACATGACAACTTAGAATCTATAGAACCAGCTAAGATGCTAGATGTATCTCCTTATGCTCCCAAAGATAAACTTTTTCAAAGGTATGAACCCTTGAAATGAGATAAGGATCTGGTTCCTTCAGCCGAACTAAGTGAGTCTCCGGTTGAGTTAAAGCCGCTTCCCACTAATCTAAAGTATGCTTTCATTGACAAAAATGTTGCTAAGCCCTTTATCTGTAATGCTTCTTTATCCAATCCTCAAGTTGATTCCTTGTCTAATGTTTTGCTTCAACGTAAGAACATTTTAGGTTATTCTATCCATGATTTGAAAGGTCTTATTCCTTCCTTATACATGCACTAAATTTACCTGGAAGAGGATAGCAAGCCATTTATTGAAGCTCAAAGACGGCTCAACCCAACTTTGAAAGAAGTTGGGAGGAAAGAAGTAATTAAACTTCTTGATCATGGAATCATTTACAGTATCAGTGTTAGTGAGTGGTTCAGTCCTATCTAGGTTGTCCCAAAGAAAGGAGGCATCATTGTTGCGTCGAATGAATCTAATGACTTAGTACCTACCAGAACGATCACTGGATAGAGAATGTGTATAAATTACAGGCGTTTAAATGAAGCCACTAGGAAGGATCATTTTCCTTTACCTTTTATTGACCAAGTCCTTGAACGTCTTGCATGGTTTAATTTCTTTTGCTATTTAGATGGTCTAAGTGTTTTTTACCAAATTCCTATCCACCCGAATGACCAGGCTAAGACATCCTTTACCTGTCCTTACGACACCTTTGCCTTTAGAAGGATGCCATTCGATCTTTGTAATAGCCTTGCCACATTCCAACGCTGCATGTTTAGTATCTTTAGTCATTTGATTGATGATTGTGTAGAGGTGTTCATGGATGATTTTAGCATATACGGTGATACCTTTGACACTTGTCTTGCCAATTTGTCTAAGGTTCTCAACAGGTGTAAGGAGCATGGACTAGTGTTGAACTGGGAGAAATGCCATTTTTCAATCCAAGAGGGTATTATCTTAGGCCATCTGGTATCAAGCAAGGGGATTTAGGTAGACCGAGCTAAAGTAGAAGTGATTGAAAATCTTCCACCCCTAACCTGTGTCAAGGATGTATGCAGTTTCCTCGAACATACGGAATTTTATAGACAGTTCATCCAGGATTTTTCAAAGATATCCAAACCCCTATGCAATCTTCTTGCAAAGGATATGGTTTTTGAGTTTGATAAAGCATGTCTCTCGGCTTTCAATTCACTTTAAATAGCACTTATCTCTGTACAGATTTTACTATCGCCCCGATGGGAACTTCCATTTGAGATTATGTGTGATGCGTCTAATCATACAGGAGGAGTAGTCCTGGGACAGAGAGTGGAATGCAAGCCACATGTTATTTATTATGCTAGCAAGCTTCTGGACAGTGTTCAAATCAATTACACCACCACCGTGAATGAGCTGCTTGCAATTGTCTATTCTTTCGTTAAGTTTCATTCTTACTTAGTAGGTCAAAAGGTGATAGTTTACTCAGACCACGCCGCACTGAAATACTTATTCCGAAAGAAGGATTCTAAGCCACGACTAATCAGATGGATACTGTTGCTCTAAGAATTTGATTGGGAAATTTAAGATCGAAAGGGATGTGAAAATTCTGTACCTGATCATTTATCTCGGCTTGACCCGGATGTACTCAAAGAGCAAGATGATGGAATCCCGATCTGGGATGATTTTAAAGGTGAGCATATAATGGTTGTATGTGCTGCTGCCATCCGATCAAAATAAAAGAATCAACCCTGGTATGCAGATTATGTGAATTACCTGGTCAGTGGAGTGCTTCAACCGGATATGGATACAAGGCAGAAGAAGAGGTTTTGGCATGATGTTCGATTCTATTATTGGGAAGAACCTCTTCTATTCAAGAGATGTGGAGATGGACTAATAAGAAGATGCCTCCCAGAAGATGAAGGTTGAGATGTTCTATCCCTTTTCCATATATTAAGTGTGGGAGAGGGGCATCACAGTGCTCAAAAGACAGCTGCCAAGGTTTTACAATGTGGATTTTTGTGGCCTACTCTATTCCAGGATGCACGGAATTTTGTGGTCACTTATAACCATTTCCAAAGAACTGGGAACATTTCTCAGTGGAATGAGATGCCTCAGTGTGGTATTCTGGAAGTTGAATTTTTTTTATGTATGGGGTACCGATTTCATGGGACCCTTCCCATCTTCTATGGGGAACAAATACATCCTGGTAATGATGGATTATGTAAGCAAATGGGTTGAAGCTATCGCAACCGCCACCAATGATTCAAGGATTGTATAAAGAATGATGAAGAAAGTGATTTTCCCAAGATTCAGAACTCCTCGAGCATTAATCAGTGATGGAGGAACTCATTTTCATAACCAAGTCAACGAAGCTCTATTGAAGAAGTATGGGGTTACGCATAGGATAGCTACTCCTTACCACCCCCAGTGTAGTGGCCAAGTGGAGGTCAGCAACTGAGAGCTGAAGTGGATACTAAAGAAAACGGTAAGTTCTTCAAGAAAAGATTATCCTTTAAACCTGGATGATGGTTTATGGGCTTACCAAACTGCATACAAAACCTCGATTAGAGTAACGCCGTATCAGCTTGTGTAAAGAAAGTCAAGCCACTGGTGGAATTAGAACACAAGGAATATTGGGCAACAAGAGCACTAAACTTTGATCTCGATCAAGCTAGAAAAAAGAGGCTCCTCTAATTAAATGAGCTTGAGGAATTAAGAAGGAATGCTTACGAGAATGCCAAGTTATACAAGGAGCAGACCAAGGCTTGGCATGATAAATATATCATCCGGAAGGAGTTTGCACTCGACCAGTTAGTCCTCCTATACAACTCCCGCCTCAAACTCTTTCCCGAGGAACTGAAATTCAAGTGGTCCGGTACTTTCAAAATCTGAATCATTTTTTCTTATGGGACAGTTGAGGTAGAGAATCACAAGGGCTAAACATTCAAAGCCAACGGACATTGATGCAAGTCGTATCTGTTGGGAGACCCAGGTGGTGACTTACTCTTTATCCCATTGACCCTATCTCTCCCGAATGTCCTACTATCTGCCCAGTTCATCTCCAGTCAAACACCCAATAACCCATCATCCCTCCCAATCCAACCTTAACTATGTAAGTATCTTTGTAAATATCTATTTTTGATATTATTTGGTGTTGTTTCCTTGATTTTTTACAGGCACTTTACTCCCCGCCTGATAAGCTATCTAATTATCCCATCCGCGCACCTACCAGATATAAAGCGCCGTATCCAATTCGGCACCTAGGGAGCTTCTTCACCCCTTTCCTTCTTTACTTAATGCTTTCTATTTCTTTCTTTGCTTCTCATTGCACTTTGAGGACAAAGTGATATTTCAATGTGTGTTGGGGGAGGGGGGTAGCCATTGTCACTGCATAGGTATAAAATTTTTTTGAATATTGGGGAGAATTTTTTGAACATTTTTGAAAATTTCCAAAATTTAGGAAGTATGTTAAGAAGTTTGGAAGTTGGTTGAATAATATCAATGTTAATTATTGAGTGTTGCATGCTAGTTAAGTCAAGACATTATGATTGTTATAGAACAAAATCCTAATCCACCTTGAATGTGGGGACTCATATGATTCCCAAATCGATAAGCCGAGTCAAACCGGACTGAGTAGACTATAGGCCCGATGGTAAGAGGCTTAGCTACTGCTATTCGGGGTTGTTATAGCATAACAATAAAAGTGACCGAGTGTTATACGTTTTACTCAAATAAGGGATAACCAACTTGTCAACCTCCTTAGATGAACACAATGGGAGATTTACATTCAGAACCTTATGGGTAGAATATAACTTGAATAGCAGTGATTACTAACCCGAATAAGAGCCGGTCTTAACCAAAGAGTGTAGAGAGCTTAGATCTGGATTAGGTAATAAGTGTGCGTTAAGCCACATTAGAATTTGTAAAAAAACCTAGGAATAAGGCATGAATATCCGCATTAGGATCCCCCTGCAAGCTAAAATTGCCCAATAGGATTGCTTTCTACAATCTGAAGTTAAGAAGACTCACTAACCCAATAAGGCTAAAAACTAGAATGTATTTCCCATAAGGAGCTCTTTGTAAATCTCTCCTAATACAAGTCTCACTTCGGTTGTTAGGCTTAGCCTAGTTCATTCGCCTATATTCTCCCGGATTTGGTACTGATATCTAATCATACATAGGGGATTTGTGGTCCACTCTTTAATACCGGATTAGGATGGTGCTCTATGACCTTCGTTCTTCTCCTTTAACTTGTTCGCAATATTTATACATCTGATCCAACTTAGTTCAGTTTGTTCTCCTTACTCAGGGACGAGCAAGGTCTAAGTATGGGGGAATTTGATACCATACAATCAACACTCTATTTTCTAAATATAAATGCTTTATTTTTACATGCTTCCCTAATTCATTTGCAGTATTTCTATTTATTTCCCTATTAAAAGCACTATATCAGGATAAGAGCTATGCTATAATATTTACAACAAATATATGGTTGCATGTGCTTAATTTCAATGCTTTTGTGGCAAATTCTATCTGAATCAAATTTTAATGTAGAAACCCAGAGCTCATGGAGTACTCAGAACCGAATCAGTTGAAGGCATAAGACGAAGAGCCAGGATGACAAGTGAACTCCCGGATCTAGGAATGATCGGATGGATTAGAGCCAAAGAACAGCCGCTCTTTCTACCCTTTTTATCGAATGAACTTCATGTACTTGGCGTTAGGGAGATCCGATTCAGTAGAAAGAAGGATCCAGTTTGGTGCCATCTTCACCTAGTACAGGAAGAAAATGGGGCGGATGCTTGTCACCAGCATATCCGATCAGAATGGACATAAATGCACAGCCGACGAAGAAGCATTAAGGGACTCGCATATTAATTTATTCAACTAGGCATACGAGGTTTAAAAGACTATCTTTAGACCAATGCCCAAAAAGGAAAGAAGTGGTATGGAACTGTACTGACACCTTTACCAACTTGGTATAGCCATCATTACAAAACTGACGTGGATGGGATGGATTGGTGGGAGTTGGCAAAAACGTCAACTGTCACCTTACCCTTGATTGGACAGTTATCTTTTTGGGAGTATATATACCACAAAGTTGGGATTTTTGGGGACCAATTATTCATTAATCAATTGTAATTTTTTTTCCTTTACTTTTCTGGAACTTTTTTTCTTTGTTTTTTTTAGCTTAGTGTTAGCTTAGTTTTAGGAGCTTGAGCTCATGGGAGCTCATCTTCTTCTTCATCGTCAATCCCCTTCTCTATTTTGTTCACCACCTACCAGCCTCAATCCTTTCCCACAGACGCTGCATTGTGTTTATCTACAACTGCAAGAGAGGAGGAAGCTTTTATTTCCTTGTTTGCTTTTCTTGCTCCCTTTTTAATCTCTTGTATTGTTGTTATGCGACATTATGACTGGTTTTGGGAGCACTCTTGCACCCATGGGTAACCAAACCCCCGTGTGGGTGTTATCTGCTAATAAAGGTTTTTGCATTTGTATGATACTAGTCTTCCTTAAGAAGTATATGGTGTTTGGGTTTCCCATACTTATGATTCTTGTAAGGATATTTCCTAGCCAACCGTATCATTGCATTGATACATTAGTTGCCACGAGAGTGTGAGCTAGTGATAGATCACCATAGTGAAATCCCAAGAACAAGGTAGGTTAGAGATAGCTTAAATCAGGGATCCCTAATGATTTATAGAGAAACTACACCGAATGCATATTAGCTGAGCAACCGGGTATGGCAAGAGTTAAGCTCGGGCTAAATCGGCTAGATAAGGGCACCTGACCTAGATATAGGCTTTTGCCCATATATTCCTCCATCAAGCAGCATATTCATCCAGCATTTATACTGTTCATGACCACTATTGTACCGAATATCACCCATACTTTTCTCTCAGTTTTATTTCTATCAGACACCCCGAGTACCGCCCAAAGGCTTCTGCTCCCTGTCCTTTATCTTTGTTTCTTTTTCTTTTCTTTTAACTGGACCATGTTTATAGCCACATCATTCTTTACACACTTGCACTAAACACTTATCTTAGCACGCCGCGATCCCTGTGGTTCGACCTTGGGTAACTCGATTCGTGACAGGCCAAATCTCTAAGTAAAATATTTTGTAATCCTGAAACGACCAAAGGACTCTATCAATATTACCCGAACATGCCTCAAATGATAACCTAATGACATAAAAATCATCCATAAAAACTTCCATAAATTCTTCAATAATGTCATTAAATATGGCTATCATGCACCTTTGAAAGGTGGTGGGTGCGTTAAACAACCCGAATGGCATCCGCCTTTATGCAAAAGTACTATAAGGATAAGTAAAGGTGGTTTTCTCTTGATAAAGAGGATCCACTAGTATTTGTATATAATCAGATAAGCCATCCAACGTACAAATATACTCATAGCTCGCCATCCTTTCCAAAATTTGATCAATGAACGGTAGTGGAAAATGGTCCTTCCTGGTGGCATTATTTAATTTTTGATAATCAATACAGATACGCCACTCGGTGACTGCACGAGTAGGAATAAGTTCACCTAACTCATTTTCCACTACCGTAGTACCCCCTTTCTTGGGTAAACAATGAACCGGACTCACCCATGAACTATCAAAAATAGGGTAGATCATACCTACATCAAGTAGCTTAATCACCTCAATATGTACTACCTCCTTCATATTAGGGTTCAGACGATGTTGTGGTTATGTACAAGGCTTTACCACTTCTTCCAGAAAGATCCTATGTGCGCAAAAACTGGGGCTGATTCCTTTTATATTCAGGATGGTCCAAACAAATGCACCCTTATACTTCTTCAGAACTTCTAAAAGCTGCTCCTCCTGTTCACCTTTCAAAAGAGAGGAAATCACAACTGGTAAGTCATCAGGCAGTCGAAGAAAAACATATTTTTAATTTGTGGAAAGAGATTTGAGCTCCAATTTTAGAGCTTTATTCAACGATGACTTCAGAATTGGTTTGACATCCCACTCGAGATCCTCAAACCTACTCTTCACCCAAGAGCACTCCCATTTTTCGGATACGCCCGCATCCTCTTATTCTGGTAGACATTGCCCATCATTTTTATTCACATACCTGTAAACATTCAATTCAAAAGTATCAATCATGGGACAATAAGAATTAATAAAACTACAATTCTTAGTATCGATAGGATACTTTATAGAATCGTACACATTAAAGGACACTTTCTCATTCTATAACCGTAGAATTATTTTCCCTTCCTACACATCAATTAGAGTTCTACCAGTTGCTAGAAATGGTCTACCTAACAAAGTGGTATATTTTCATCTCCTCTATATCAATAATAACAAAATCAGAAGGGAAGATAAATTTACCTACTTTTACCAAAACATCTTCGACTACTCCCCTTGGCCTAGTTATAGATCGGTTGGCTAACTGGAGTGTCATGGTAGTGGGTTACGCTCCCTAAGTCTGAGCCGATGGAACAATAAAAGCGGCATCAAATTGATACTAGCCCCTAAATCATATAATGCATTTACTACTTCCAAGATGCCAATGCAATAAGGAATAGTAAAATTATCCCGATCCTTAAGCTTAGAGGGAATTTTCCTAGTAATTATAGCCGAGAACTCTTCCATTAGAGCTACTACCTCATCCTAATCCAATTTCCTCTTTCCTGCTAAGAGTTCTTTAAAATTTATTACATAAGCATGCATCTCCTGGAGAGCCTCTATCAAATGTAAATTGAATTTCAATTTTTTAAATACCTCTAAAAATTTAGAAAATTTTCGGTCCAGTTTCTTTCTGCTCCTTTGGGGGGGGGGGGTAAGGGAGCTTAGGAACATAAGTACGAACCGAGATAGAAACTTTCTAACTATCATCCACATCAAAAGCAGGAATAGGAATAGAATCAGAGTCAGTGTTGCTTAGCCCTCCAGACTCCTTACTTACCTCGATGGCTGGTTACTGAATTTCAGCTTCAAAAGAAGAACTATCCATCTACTTTCCACTTCTCAGTGTAACTGCCTTAGCAGATTCCCTCTAGTGTCCCTTTGGATTTGGTTCTGCATTTCTGAGAAAATTACCTAGAGGGTGATCCTATTGTTCCGTGTTAATCTGAGTCATCTGTGTCCCTAAGTCTTTTAAGTAGGCTTCTGTATCAGCAAGACGTGATGAAATATCCTTAAGGAGATAAATCACTACATCATCTTGCTTTTGTAGTGGAGCTTGATGCTAAAATTGAGGGTTAAAATTTTGTGGGGCCTTGCCTAACCCTTGATCTTTGTGCTCATAA
>CAOJCR014586518.1:0-15951 GCA_948330485.1 Euphorbia neoarborescens | reverse complement strand
TTATAATATAAAAATTATTTATATTCTATAAAAGAATTTTAAGAAATAATGAGAAAATAATAAGTAAGTAAAATGTATGGGTCCCGTTATTTGTATATAATCATTTGTACATATTTTGTACACATCCTTATCTCCACCATTTATTCTGTTTTGATCCAATGGATCATACGACATACTCTTCATAATCCATTAGATCAAAAGAGAATGAATGGTGGAGATAAGAATATGTACAAAATGTGTACAAATAACATTAACAAAAATGTATTTAGCTTTAATATATATAATGACAATATAATGATTTTAGAAAAAAAATTATGTATTCAGAGATTCTTTGAAAAGTTTAGAAAAATCATAATTTTATTAATTAAATAATTAAATTTTGTTTAAAATGTATAATAATTTATTATGTTAAAATTATGAGAAAATTCAAGAAAAAAAAGTTATTGAAACATAGAATTTAAAGTCATATTATTATAAATACCATATTTAAAAGACAAATTCAAAATAGAAAATACATGATGCAGTAAAAAATAAAAATAAAATTTCTTAAAATGGTATTATGAGAAATATATTTGGATAATTGATTGAAATCTAGTTCATAACATTAAACAGATAAAACAATAAAAATAAAATTTTTTGAATTTAAAATAGTTTAGGATAATTATATTCTTATATTTAATTATTAAACAAATAATTAAAATTTATTTAAAATAAATAATAAATAATTAAATTGAAATTATGAGAAAATGTTATATAAATTGATTTAGTATAGCTAATAATGATAATGATAATATTTCCATTAGTTAAAAAAAAAAGAGTAGAAAAATAAAAATTATTTTTATAATTTAATTAATATTTTATTAATTTTAATAGTAATTTTAAACCACATATAAAAATGATTATATTTTGATACCATTGAATATGAAAAAATTCACATAGAGTTTAGTACAATATGAAAAAAAAATTCACACTAAAAATATAAATATTATGTTGACGTATTCCGTTCACTCTAAAATTTTAAGGTCAAATTGTTTTTTTTTAGTGACACTCCTAAATAAAAGGTATTAGATAATTTTGGTAACAAAAAGGTATTAGATAATGATTATCTGATAAAATGAGAAAAAGGAAGACGCTGTGGTTCACGCGCCGATTAAGGGAGTGGGACGACGTTAATTCAAGATTCTGTAGGCCGATGTTTACTGGAGCGGAGTACTCCTTCAAAACAGGGATTCTTTTTAACGATGAATACAATCTTGTTAGACGTAAAGAAAACAAAAGGGAAAAATACAATCTTGAAGATGGAAACAAATTAAAACCCCAAATCGCAAATAAAACCCAAAACAAAAAAAGAGAGGAAATTTGATTTTCAACAGTTAGTAATTAAAGGGTATGAGTGAGAATCATGTGATCGACCGCGACCTCTATTTCTCTCTCCATAACAAAACTACCCATCATAAATTTGTTCATCCACAGCCCAACCCTTTTTGCTGTTTTTTTGTATTCTGCCTTCTTTAATTTCTTTTCATTTTGCTAACTTCTTTTGAAAGAGAAAACTTCTTTTGATTTGGTTTTGGTTCTTAGTAGTGGGTTTCGTCAATGGCATCAAGTGCTTCTAGGTTCATCAAATGTGTAACAGTCGGAGATGGTGCTGTTGGAAAGACATGCATGCTCATTTGCTATACTAGTAACAAGTTTCCTACTGTGAGTTCTTTTGTTTTTATCATATGGGTTTAAAGATTTTGCAGCTTTACTTTTATGGGTTGACTTTGTTTTTGTGACCTTATTTAAGTTTGATGATTTTGAATTTCTAATACGATGACTTTTTAATTTTGAAAATTGATAACGGTATTGCTCCTCAGGATTATATACCCACTGTGTTTGATAACTTCAGTGCAAATGTGACAATTGAAGGGATTACTGTCAACTTAGGCCTTTGGGATACAGCTGGTATGATTTCTTTGTCTTCCTCTCCATTCTGTTGGTCATCTTTTTCTCCCAGTCTTTCTGATTCTTTTACATCTGTTTTTATTTACTTGTAGGGCAAGAAGATTATAACAGATTAAGGCCCTTGAGCTACAGAGGAGCTGATGTGTTTGTATTAGCTTTCTCCTTGGTTAGTAGAGCCAGCTATGAGAATGTACTCAAAAAGGTACTTGCATTTCACCCAGTTTGGGAATTGTTCTAGTTCTTATTGGTATTATCTCCCCTAACATGTCATTACTAGTTCAGTGGGTTCCTGAGCTTCAGCATTTTGCTCCTGGTATTCCAGTTGTACTGGTTGGCACCAAATTGGGTATGTCTACTCAATCATTTTTATCCAATCACTCTTCTTTCAAGTGTTTGATAATTGTCTACTGAATGTGATCTAGTTAAGTAGGAAGTAGAATGCATCGCGGTTACATTAATTTATGTTTCCTTGGTTGCCCGTAGATTGGTCAAAAAGAAGTAATGAGAACAACATATTGTTTTGCTGCAAATCTAGGATCAAAGTCTGTTATGTTATGTATTTGGTTTCTTGCTTCTGGCCTATCTGCTTAGTTATTTCAGCTTGAAAGATTTCAGTTCTTAGAATGGTACGAGTATAAAGTCTTGCAAAGTAAGCATATAAATTTGAAGTAATTCATGGTTTTGTGAAGATGGGTTTGAAGTATAGAAAAATCACTAGTAGATGAATCATAGTTGCCAGTTCACTGTACACAGATTGCAGCTGAATAGAAAAATGGGCTTTTTGGATATCTTACAAACTTACAATATTCTTCAGACAGGAAGATAGCTCAAATTTGTGCTGTTGTCCCAAATTACAACACATTGATTCAATATTTTGTTTTCCAAATCCTAAATAATAAAGGCCACATGTTCATTATGGTGTTTATGAAGTTTCAAATTAAGATGTAGCTATGAACTACCCAAACTTTGCAATATGTATGCCCCATTTATCCTTGTTGTTTTTGTCTTGACTTGAACATTATTTATCTGCGACATGATATATCATCCAGTGACTTGTCTAGACAATCTATTGTCCTTTTTTATCTGTTGAATGTGAGAATTAGTCAATTATCTTTCACAAATAGTTTTCATAGGAAAATTTGCATTACTTTACAGGTTTTCCATGCTGAGTAAAATGGTTGTATATGCGGTTACGAACAATGTAGTTAGATTTTGATTCTTCATAAGTTTGGAAGTGAGCCATGTGAAGGTTTTCAAAACTTAGAGACTAATGGATGGCTTTTTAAAATGGACATATAGATCTACGTGAAGACAAGTATTATTTGGCAGATCACCCTGGATTGGTACCTGTTACAACTGCACAGGTGCTCCTTCTATCTGTTTGTTGTTGCTTTGTGCCTTTTTTTCTGGGTAATAATTGAATGCACTAATCAAAGTGATTGAAATTCTTCTCATAACTAGGGAGAGGAACTGCGCAAACAGATTGGTGCAGCATATTATGTTGAATGCAGCTCAAAAACCCAACAGGTATCGTATCAACTATTACAGTAAAAACAGTGAATTAATAATTGCCTTTACATTTTGATCGTGTCCATGGAACTGAAGTTCCTGTCAAATGACACTTGTGCTGGGTAATAATTCCTTTCTTCTGTTTTGCAGAATGTGAAAATTGTTTTCGATGCGGCGATTAAGGTGGTTATAAAACCAGCACATAAACAAAAAGAGACGGTAAAAAAGCAAAGTCGGGGATGCCTATTGTCAGTAACTTTTTCCATTGCCCTTGTTTATGTTTATTACATATCTGCATTTTCTTATTCTCTGTGTTTATCCCTTTGTGCCATGTACGGTCGAAGTATCCTAATACATGACTGAAAATTGTAGAATCTTTCATTTGTGTATTTTATACTAGTAGCCGAGGAAGGTACAGTACTAGAATTTCTTCGATAATGTACATGCAACATATAAAGCCCTTAACTAAGAGATTGAAGGGTTCCCTCTTCAAGAGCCCTTGCCCAAACAAACAATCAGAAAACTAATCCCTTCCCATAACTGGGTCCTAGGACCGTAACAGTGGTACTGCTGTGTTCATTAAAATTTGCAGCTAAACATTATTGTTTTTTGTCTTTATTTTTAGAAATTATGAATGGCATGCATCTTATACGTGTGCCTTTTGAAATGCAGAAGCGTCTTTACAGGGAGGCCTGTATGTTTCAGAAAAAGCTGATCCTATTTACTACAAGGAATTATCTTTTGGATGTTTGCTGAAGCTGTCTATTACCGCAGAAATTAAATTTGTAGGCAATATTTTATGATTTTTGTAAATTGCTAATCAGTTTGACACTCGCTAATTCCTCAAAAAAGAATTTTCCCCCATCAAGCTTATTATCTCTACTGTCTTGTATAATGGTTTAAATGTACGTACGTATGGTTTTGAGTCAGTTTCTCTGCTTTACCCTGCATGTATCATAGCATCTCAGTATTTGTTGTTAAATGTTGTTTCCACCTTCCAAGTTTACATGCAAATGCTTCCACAAGATACTGTACTTTGCTTCTCTTTTATTGTTTTCCTCTCATGCCATTTTATTTTCTTCCTTCAAAAACACATCAACTCTGACAGAAGAAAAGGACAAGATACAGGGGTAGCCTAGCTATTACCACTTAGTCTTTGTTTGGGAGAGAAATTAGTGAAGAATAATAAAGTATATGAAACTATGGTATTTTATGATATTGAAATAAAAGTTTAAGGTAAGTTTCCATGTTTGTTTAGAAAAAAAGGTGAAGTTTATTAAAACTAACTGATTTTGATATTTTAGTATGATGTTTGGTTGGAAGATTTTATAAAATATCATTAAACATGTAAATTACTGATATACATTTATTATTAGGTTTTATAAGTTCTAATTAGAAAATATATATTTAATATGAATAATAGAAGAATATATAATTGTCAAATTAGAATTTAGAACTTCCAAAAACCACCAAATTGGTGGTTTTCAAAATGGAAGAAAAATATGGCTTTCAAGAATTTTTTTGATGTTTTCAAAACATTCACCTTCATCCACACTTACAAACAAACATGAACCCTTGCTTTAAAAAACTTGCTTTAAAAAACTTTGAGAAATCTCCTCCCAAACGAAGCCTTAAAGAAGGAAATCTCGTCAGTAATATGTTACTTACCAAGCGATTGTACCGAACAAATGTCAGGCAGTCAAATGCATGAAAAGGCCAATAAAATGCGTTCGGAACTTAGTTTCTCAAACCCAAATGCATGAACAAAATTCATGATCCCAACAAATGCCACTTTTCAATTCATTACTTCACCTACAGGCTCAAAAATTCTTAATCTACTAAGATCTTTACCTGAGAGAGGCAATTTCCTGCTTCTATCCGAGATAGTCCTAGAAGAGAATAGAGGGATCCCTCCGATGGGAGACTGCATAATAAGCTCATGTAGACACTCAGTAATAATTCAGTGAGATAAATGCAAATAACGAAGGGGACGAACTGATATATTGCAGAAACTGAGAAAAGAATACTTGGTCTTTCTGATCTTGGAATAAGCATCAACAGTCAACAATCTGGGGGAGAGAGTAGCCCAAGTAATATTATGTCCCTACTTCCATTAGAGAACAATGTTTTCGCACTAATCCACCGCCAAATTAACGAACCAGGAACATTTTATACATTTTCATGCACAAAGCAAAGCTACAAGATGAGGCCAAAGAATTATATACAATCGATAATCAATACAGTTACAATATAGCAGGTACTAACAACCAAATCTTCCAGATAATCAATACAAGCACATAGAGAATCTAGACTGCCTAGAAGTTATTATCCTCATAAATATGAACTTGATCACCTGCTCAAATTACAGAAGATAACTAGCCCAGAAATAAGACCATGAAAGAACAAGTGGATATCTCATCCAAATTCCATCGTAATATACTCTAAATGAATACAGAATGTCAGGCCACATCAATCCCAAATGTAAAATTTCCTGGTTTAGTACAAGTTCTGTTATTTTTTGCACCATAGTCTTTACAGGGTCAACAGAAGCATTCTAGTAGTAATAAATCAAAGCATGACCGGATGCTATTAAATTGGAACACAGGGCTGTAACAAAATAGCAATATTTTATGATACAAAAATTCCAGTAGCTTAAATGCCTGATAGAGAAGTTAGGTTAGAATTCACTGCTCACCAAATAATGTGCAGAGGGTTAATCAATAAAATAAATTAAATTAGAATACAAAAAAAGCAACCAAAGCATATGCCAGAACAAAGGTTACCAAAATTCGCTGACCAATCTGCCCATATATGTGATTAGAACAAAGGGGGGAAAAAAAAAGAAATGAAAGACAAATTAATAACAAAGCACATGCAAAAGGGCTTTTTTTAAAGTTCAGTAACCCGATTTCCATTATCGGAAGGGTCAGAAAGGATGGATTTGGGTTCAACAGTATATATTGCAGATGCACTGGGCAACAGTGTGGGCACCAATTCCATTGTCTGGACAACACAGATTGCAAACTTTCCAAAAGTTAAAAATATCTACAAACGAAAAGCAAACTGCAGATGCCCAGTACAAGCTCATGGAAATATCAGCTTGAAGTCCCAGACAAATTCCTCTAAGACAGTATTGCAACAATGAAAGGCTGGGGGTCGGAGACTGAATAACATCGAACAACTCACTTACCACCCATCCTAACGAGCAAAAGTTAATGACAACTTCTGGGAATTGGCAAGCCCACAGAAACTGAAAAAGAAAAGCATCAAGAGAAAAATTCAATGCATATACATTACTAACCAGCGAGAAGGATTTATGTATCTCATTCTAAAGACATTGCAAACAGATCAATGTAATCAATGAGAAAGAAACACAATTTAACAGAGCTCACAAAAACCAAATTATGAAAAACAGAGTTTATTATTAAACAATAAGAACTTACAGGCTTCCCAGTCAGTTAACTATTCCATCAAATATCTATTGCCACGATGCTTGCTTATAACCTCCTTCCCACCCTCCATCTGGTTCCTTCCTCTTCAACACACCACCTCCTACAACTTGATACATCCTTGACTGTTCCTCTGCAATGACCTGCGAATTGGCAACAGAAAATTGCCTAGATGAAACAGAAGTCGTCTCATCCCGCCCTTCGATTTCTGGTCCTAGGGGACCTGTGTTGAGGTCCAACCCCTGACGACCCCATTTCCTACTGCTCCCATCAGTACAACTATTATTACTATCAGGAAGGCCAACAACAAAAGGCCTATTATAATGTGACTGAACTGCACCAGCAGGTCCTAATACCTGAGAATGCATTGTAGGAAAACAAATCCTTCCAGCAGATGGAGAGTCCACGTAATTGGTTGAACCACCTGAGAATGCTGTTGAATGCAGAGGAAAGTTTCCAAAAGAGAAGACAGGATACTGGAATGGTGCAGATGGGAATGGAACAGCTGGAGAGGATGACAATACAGGTCCCCTGTAGACATCAGGAGTAAATGGTGTACTAACAGCAGAGGCGGCAAACATTCTTTGCCCACCAGGTCCAACAACTGGAAATGGCTGCTCTCCTCTCTCAGGCAAAGCAGATTGCATTGCTACCGCTGAATATGGATTTCCCTGAGTGAACCATGAAGAAAAATTTCCAATTTCCGCATTATTTATACGAAGAGTAGAAACAGATGGTTGGGTATGAGTAGGTGCACTATTCCTGGAGTGCTGCCCCAATGAGGATTGTTCCACGCTCACCTCATCAACTAGAGGTCCATCATTCAAATCAAAGTCCATGCGAACCCTCACCTCTCGGGTATGTACACCACCCAAGGGTGATTTAACTGGCTCAATCTGCGCAACCAACACATGGCCATTGCTTGTTACAATATCCGTAGGAGCATCCACTCTATTCAAATCAAGATCAAGTCCCCCAAAGTTATGAAAAGGTGCAGTACTCATTGATAGATCATGATTATTTGCTAGATCACATGCAGAACCTATACCCCGAATAGAAGTTCGACAAGCCATGTCCTCTTGGGTTCTTTCATCAGCAACATTCAAGTCAATATCTAATGGAGGACGAGAGGTTGTAGCAGCAGGAAAATCAAGAAGAGAGTTACTAATTGTAAGTGGCAAATCCAATGATTTTCTAGGTTCTGCTGGTCGAAATGCACTTGTAGCTGCTGACCCCTTCCAACCAAGTGCTACCTTATTCTTTAGCAAATCTTCCGGGGGGACAAAAGGCCTTTTAGCAGCAGAAGCTACTGTAATTGATGCTGGAAGGCCACTTGAACCAAAAGAGACAGGTAGAGACAATGGACTAATTAACTGGACACGTGAAGAACTTTCAGGAGTTCTCAAGTTATTCAGTTCCACAAATCTCCCATCATCGCAATTAAAACCTTCATTCAGATCAAATTCAACTTTTGCTTCTTTATTTGAAGCCCCAGCTGAAGATGGAGCCGCATCCATCACTGCAGAGGAACATTTCTCAGTTTCAACAGCTTCAATACCAGTCAACCTTGATCCTCCTAACTTTCCTTGGTGTTCAGGATTTTGTATTGTAGGTGACAACTTCTGAGAAGAAATAGACTCGTCAGCAATTTGTTCCCTGCCTTGGTTACCTTCTTCGCTCTCCACACAGTTACCCTTATGCTCACTGACAACTGAATCAATATTACTTCCCTCAGTTTTTTGTTTTTTAAGAGGCTGGCTCCCACAGTCTGCCTCATCAGCCTTGACCACATCAACATGTCCAGAAATAACATCATGCCCAGAATCAAAACAATGCAACATTTCTCCACTATTTCCCTTAATGTCCTTGGAATGATGAGTATTCAACTCAGTACTTGTACTTTTCACATTCTCATTGCCAATCTCTACCTGAAATGATCCAACAACAGTTTCAGTCCCAACCACCCCTGGAAGTTCATCTTTATCTCCATGATCAAAAGAGTTGCTCACTTCTTTGGGAACAGATTGGACACCTTCATTTGGCTTGTTGAATGACTTATGCTCCCCAGTTTCTGTCCGTTTGCCACATGTAAATTTATCTACAGTTTTCACATTGCTGTCCATGCAGGGTTCTGAAACTTGCTGCAAATCCACATGTGAAGAATTCAGATGTCCATCTAGCTTTGCCATCGACTTCCCCTGGGATGGTACACCAGACTTGTCTTCCGTGTTCTTAGCCGGTAGATTGATTGCACTAATGCTCAACTTATTATCAACTGGATGACCTGGATCTGGAGCAGAATGATCACCTGGGGATGATTTTATTCTTAAATCATTGCTTGAGCAAGAGTGCTCACCATTAGTGGCCTTTCTTTGTGGTGAAGGAGTTGGTGAAGTCATCTCTAACTTAGAAATCTCGCCTGTAGCCACACTAGCAAGTAAGTTCATTCCAACATCATCTGCACCAGAAATAGAAGATATACATGGTTCAGAGTACTTCACACAACTTTCAATCAATGCATTCATGGAACTGTAAGAAGCATCCTGCAATTTCATAGATTTACATTCATTTCCAGAAGAGGACGAAGCAGCTTTGGAAATCTCTACTAATTTTTTCGTTTCATCACCAGTTTTAGAGTTATCTTCATCAGGAACAGTGGCAGGAGATCGATCACCCTCATCAGAACCAGTGAGCACCTCTTTGAAATCATTGCTTTGCCATGATTCAGCATTGACATCATTCTTGTCCTTCGAGTTCTGGTCAAATTGATCATGCTGCACAGGAGAAGAACCTCTGCTGGTCATTATTGAAGGGTCTTCAAACGATCCTCCACTAGCACTCCTAGCCAGACTGCGGCCTCTATTGTTAAGTTTAACAATCAATTTGTGGTTATTCCCCTCTGTAGCAGGAGTATCAACCACTTTCTCACATGTCAAACTGGACTGTGGTAATTTTTCTGCATTTAGATTCCGGTGCACAGACAAATTCCTACTTGACACAGTTTCCTTTTGCGCAGTTGAGGAAGTTGGCCCTGGAAAGCCATTGATTGCTTTACGGTGCCGAGAAGAGCCACTGACAACCTTATCTGTGGTCATTGAAACAGCAGTTGAGCTTTTTGCATCGTCCTTTCCAGAATACCCTCCAGTCTTGGCATGGTCACTAGAACAAGATTGACTATTATTGTGGGACTGACTAGAACTGCTGCTTTTGTCATCTCCTGTTGTTGTTAAAGGAGTATCACACACACCACCAACAGCTGTGTTACGGGCCTGTTCCTCTTTTAAGTTATTCCCAACTGATAATAACAAGGGAGCTGATTTTATCGAACCAGGAGGTACAGACACAGACTTAGGCTCCCCTTGGACAAGCTTGACAGGAGCACTTTTTGAAGCCAAAAGTTGAGCAGCTGAATTCTTCATAGCAATCTCTGAGGTCATACCTGAATGTCGGCTACCACCATGCGAAACTTCTGGAAGGCGTTGCCTGGCAGCCCAAGACACAGCCTGGTTAGAACCAGACTTAGCATCCATCTCAGCCTCCACACGTTTCTTCCATGTATCAACCAGGTTTCTTGCCTTCTTCTGGATTTCCAAGTTCTTATGTGTACGGAGATGATTCACTGACTTACCAATGTAACACATTTGTAAAGCATGAAGATTCACAGGCAATTTGTCCAGTGCTCGAAGCAAAACTAAGAGAAATTCCTCTATGGGCTTATCATTATCCTTCAGACCAACACCCTCACCAATCTTCCCTTTGTGCACCTCCTGAAGCCATTCATCAAACACAGGCAAGCCCCTAAGCTGCACAAATCGATTAAGGCAGTCAAACTTATCTGTAGCTGCTATAACACCAGCCAGTATTGACCGGCCTACCAAATCTATCTTTTTATCAGTTCTCTCAAGGAGCATTAGCTGTACTAATTTTTCGACACCTTCAGGGTCAACAAGGCCCCCTTTATCTGTAAATTTTGCTATCTCAGACTTCCAAAAGCTTTCTGGCCTAGTATGACCAGAGTCACCATCATCCATATTTGTAGAACGTTCTCGTTTAATAGGCTCAGAGCCTTGATCTACTCGCTCCCTCTTCTTCCCCTTGACTTGAGACGGAAAGGATGCAGTACTGCTATGTATTTCTGAACTGGGTTTCAACTGTGAGGTTGATGTTGGGCCATTCATTGGTTTTGGAGAACGCCCACCCGGTTGCACTGTTGCATGCATTTCAATACGCGTCTTGTACAATAGTTGATCTACTTCTTCTTGATGTTCCTGTAAATAGAAATGTCAACCACCATACAAAAAACAATAAACAAAATGTAGAAGGATCAAAGAGAACATACATTAATATAATCTTGATCAGTTAGCCACCATAAACACTTGTTTGTAATGCCATAAACTCTTCAGCACACAAATGAGCAGATCCCTGATGGAAGTTCGACACCTTTAGCAAGAAATACAACTTTACACAGATGGAGTAGTGATGCAGCAGGAATCTCATCCTTATGGAAGGAATAGAATACTTCGTTTGGCGCAGCTTCCAATAGGATGCCTTTGCCAAGCTTTACTTCAGAAGGCCTATACAGCCAATTTACAAATAACTTTAAATTGCTTTCTTTACCAGTTGTCAGCCACCGAATTATTCCAACAAAAGGAGGGCAGCCCTGAGGTGGTTTGAAGAGAGCACAATCTCCAACACTGATCTTGCTTCCGTCCTGTTTGAGGGGAACAAAAATGGAAAATTAGTGGAATGCTAGACAAATTAACAGCGAAAAAGAGAAAAATATAATAGCACTCCAGCAAGTCAAAAGAAAAAGACAATAATTTGTCTATCGCATATATAAAACAAAACATGTAAACTCATGAAGCCAATAGTTCTAGAAACAATAGACCAGATGGCCAAGCATTGAATACAACATTACTACTGTTAAAATCAACAGCATGAATTTAAAATCATTCCTCTATATTTCAACGACAAACTTTCATGTACTGGTAGTTCAATATAGTGTAATAGCCCATTCAGCCACCAAAGACACAAACACAGTAACCTCCATAATAATGCATGATCAGTAAACTGTATGTTATCTACATTTCACTCTTCACAATGCCAGACTTCTCCATTTTAATCTTCCCAACAGCTTAATTCATCATATAGTATCGAAACAATGTCACAACTATAACCAAAATCCACAATTCCTCTAAATTTCTATCAGAAGCTATTCAAACAAGAATTTCTGCAACCAGATTACCTCATCATTTATGCAATTTCACTCAATCATTTCATCAAATATCCAATAGTTCAAAACATAAAATATAAGATAGATCCATTTTCCAATTAACTGCACCAAATCAAACCATTGTCACCTTAATTGCTTAACTTCCCCAAAATCCAGTTGATAAATCCTTACTTGTACATCCCAAAAACCACACTCCAATACCCCTTCTTTTATAAAAAGCAAATATGGAAACTGAGAAAAAAAAAAAAAGAAAATTTAATTCAATAATAAAATATAAAATAATTTGAAAAAACAAATAAGAACTATGCAAAACAAAATCAACTGGAGATAGAAATGAAGAGTAGCAGGAAACGTCACCAGTAACGAATGAACTGAAAGGAAATCGTGTTCCAGACATCCATAATAACATGAAAAATGAGGCACCACTATGGAATTTATTCAGGCATGTATACATAAGCTGGAACAAAAATCATTAGCATTTTTATGACTACATTCCTTTCCCATTCAACTATTAAAAAAAAAAACAAAAGGAATCATATCAACTTTCAATAGGTAGAAAAATTATCGTAATATTCATCCAATGAATGTGGCATTAGAACAAAAAAGCAGATTCTAAATCATTTTGCTGAAGAAAAAAATCAAGGTGTAAAAAGTCTAGAAAAACAATTTCAGAAATTATTACTAAACATAATTGTTAAAGGCAAGCTTCGGGCGCGCATCATGTGCAAATCACGCAGGACGAGCAACCAAGCGCCTCGTCATACCTCAGGTAAGAGCCTTGATGACATTGAAAAAAGCACGCCTCAGCCATGCCTTTTATACAAATGCATAACATTAGACAATAGACAAAACAAGCAAAAAACTTCTCTTTGTATATTGTATAGTAAACTTCAAAAACAAACCGACCAAGACTTGATGTTGATAGAACTATTAAAGCTAAAGAGTATTTGGAGATAATTTGACATAGCATGATGTCAATAATGCTGTTGGAGGTGAAGAAAGTATTTATCGTACCAGAGTAGAAAAATATCACCAATATTATTGCTTCAAGTGTTGGAAAAAATGGAAAGGCTAAAATATCATCTAGTGGTAAAAAAAAGTTGCTCTAGTGTCCAAAGACGATGAAGATAGTGACTTCAAAACTAATGATAACATATTGATAGCTGAGATAATGAAAACAATGAGAATGAAAAAGATATTCATATGCATCTTGTAGTGATTAGACTTTATGCAGCATGTTTCATGGTCTATGGATTTCTTTAAAGTATAATTAGTTTAGAATTTTTAGTACCTAATATTGATATATTAGTAGTAACTAGTTATTATTTTTTCCTGAGTACTTATTGGATTTTCAAATTAAGTTACAAAAGATAATGTGCTTGAGTTGTTAATTTTAATTTTTATTTTGTTTAAACTTGGATTTGAAATTGTTGCATTTTAGATATTTTAATTATTGCTGCTCATAATATATATTTTTTTGTGAGCCTTGCGTCCCTCCGGCACACACCTTGCCTTGCTTCTTGCCTTCGGGCAAGGCACACACTTTGCACCATAGCGCGCCTTAAGCAATTAACAACTATATTACTAAATATTTTTTTAAATGAGTCATAACGTCTTCATAGTCAATCGGGATGACATCATTAAAACTTCCAAGCAATAAAAAAAATTGAAGGACGTACAAAAATAAAATTTCAACCCCTCTGAAATGAACTCCCAAATCTTTTTAAACTTGATCCCTGTAAATAACTATGAACTACAACATTAATATGATTATTTACAAGGAATATTTTGCATATCTAATTAGATGAGTCAGCAGAAAGGAAGGAAAGGAACAAAACCTGTAAAATGAGGAAGTCAGAAAGAATGGTAATCCCACAATGACCCAGAACTTAAAGCATGGATAGGACATATTAAAAAAAATCCGTGGATTTTGGCGTCCATCAACAGCAATTTCAGGCCAATCATAATGACAGCAATTAATTAGACGGAAGCTTCAAAATGCACCATTGAAAAGGGAAGTAAATATACAAAATGGATGGAACATTCCCTAGAAACCAACTCCAACAACTAGGTCCTTTTATGTCAAACCAGTCACTACCAGAAATCCTATTCGAAGTCTCAAACTCAATCCAATAAAGACAGAAAATTTTCAGATTCAGGAGAAACAAAACATAGCTAGAGAGAATTCAAATCATCCCATCATTACGAAATAAGTATTCGAATTGTTTCTAGTCACAAGGACAAATCTCCTCAATGTTTTTTTTTTCTTTTTTCTTTTTTCGTTATCTCTACTGAGACAAATCCACATCTCCATTCCCGTTATCCAAACCTAAGCCCGCAGGAGCCTAGACACATTCATTAACGGACTTAAGAAACAAATAAAAACAGATGTATAAAAAGAAAAACAAAACTACCTTGGAAAATGAATTAGCTGGAGATATCGAAGAAGAAGAATACGAGAAAACATCACCAACTACAACCGAATTGCCACGCGTGGATCCTGTCCACATGTGCCGGCCTCTTTTCCTATCATCACCTGCCCGCCCATGCATAGCCTTGCATTTTCCCCCTCGAGTACCATCAATCCCCTCTCCTTAATTCAAAATCCGAACCCCGAAACACTTCCTTAGATTAAATTCCACCAATTTCAAACTTAACGCTAGATCCACCCCAAAGACCAACGTCCTACCATTCCAAACCCTAAACTCACTTTACTTCGATCGAATTCCAGCTCCAAAGCGTCTGACTTTCAGAAGAATCGATCCAAGTTAAACTCCGATCCGCTAAATTGAAGAGAGAACAACCTTCGATGGATTTTTTTAAAAAAAAAAGAAAAGAAAAGAAAAGAAAAGAAAGAAATGGAGAACCTGAGAGAACAAATTTTTTTTTTTTTTTTTGGTTATATGAGAGGACAAAAAATGAAGAAGAGAGAAATGGAAGAAAAAAGAGACGGCAAAAGGAAAATTGGTGTTTGGGTACTTGGTAGAATAGAAGCGGGCAGTTCGGGCAGATCGGGCAACGGTGCAATAGCGTTACCCGAGAATTTTAGTTTATTTATTTATCTAAATATTTTTTTTTTTATCAAATTTATTTATCTAAATATTAATTTAACAATGTATATTAGTATTACTATTATATATATAATAAATCGTTTTTATGTAAGTAATACCAGGAAGTTTATTGTTTGGTGAAAAAAAAATTAACAGTCCTGACTAATTCTTTTGTAGCCATTTTTTTTTTTATTAAATTTACCCAAAAAGAAATCTTTTTGTTTTATTTGTTATTATATAAAATCTTTTAGCTAATGGGATGTTTTGATTGCATTTTGTAGACTAGAAAAAAAAACTCAAACATTTTTTTCTTTTTTGGAAAAATCCTCAACATTGAGGACAATTTCGTTTTTGTTAAATTCTATTAAAATTTTTTAACATAATATATGCGAGAATATATTTCCATAATTAATTTTGTTTTTTCAACTATAAAAATAGCATTGTCCAATTACAGATCACATAAAATCAACATAAAATATAATAAAATAGAAAAATAGTGATAAATTTCTAATAGACAAAATTTTATCTGTCACATATAAAATTTTAAGACAAAATTTGTGAAGTTTCTTTTATTCTACCCTTTACCTCACAATTTCTCTTTTTTTATATATTTATTAATTCGTTCATTATATATACGATAATGTTATATTGATATATGAAAAATTTATATAACTGACACATTTCGAATCTCAACCTTTGGATAAAAAAATAAAGAATATATAATTATTTAAAAGTTGAAACTCAAAATATATTTTAAGTTTTT
>CAOJCR014586137.1:0-12666 GCA_948330485.1 Euphorbia neoarborescens | reverse complement strand
GATGAAGAGGAAAGGGAGAAGGGAAAATCGAAAAAAAAAATATAAGAGAGGGAAGAAGAGAATTTCGGCCAACAAGGGAAAAAGGGGAATTTAAATAAAATTTTAATGTCATAATGATGATTCTTTGATATATGGAAGCTTACCATATCCGTTTTGTCCGGAAAGGAAAGAAAATCAAGTCATTAACACTAGTTGACTTGCTTGAGATGGAAAGATGACCAAAACAAAAATAAAAATAAAATAAGAAAATTATGTCATTTGGGAGGTTCGAACCCGGGGCAAGGAGATAAGGAATGAGCATCTTAACCGCTAGGCTATGTTTGCATTTTCTTAAAACAAAGCTGAAAATAAATCATTTAAGGGATGATTCTGAATTGAATTAAGTGTAGAAATTAAATAAGAAGAAGTGGGGTGTTACACCATATCTCCGCTTCACTGAAAGGAGCAATTAATGAGTTATTTTCAGACTCCGAGACTGATTTAAAATTCAAGCCTTCAAGGTTGTAAGGTATAACAACAACTTTGAAAAGTTCTTTGTAATAGTGGTAGACAGCCTCTTTAATAGCCATTGGATAATTATGAATCTGATTCTCGTCTTCAACCTGAAGTAATCTGTTATTTCGAAAATTGAAAGATGCTACTCTGTGGAAGAATGAGGTATTATTGTCTTCTAGGAGTGTCCATCATAGCCAAGATTTTCGGTGCCATAAGGATTCCATATTCTTCCGTTTCGCTGACAATTCACTTTTAATGCGAAATAAAGCATCCTGTTGAACTTCGGTGAGTAGACGAACTGATGAGTCCAAAGTGAGTGAAATTACCTCTCTTTCCAAGTCTGCAATATTCTGTTTTACATCACCAAAAACCAATTTGTTCCATCGCAAGATGGAATGCCGTAGACTTTTGAGCTTTACGTAAAATTGCATATCAATATGGAAGGAGGACCATTCAACCATAATGTAAGGTAGAAATCGGTTATCTTCCCACTAAGAATTCAAAGAGCGAAACTGTTTGGGACCCCAATTGAAAACTGCATATGAATTAAACTGAATCGAAAAATGGTCCGAGAGAGTAGTGTCTACGGTTGAAAGAACAGGGAGCGGTCAGACATCTAAAATCCTGCTCGAAACAAGCATCCTGTCAATCCTTGAGAAAGCCATTGAGTTGTGCCAAGTATAAGAGCGACTATGGAGAGGTAAATCATGCAGTTCAAGATCATTCACAAAGCTTTGGATATCTCTTATATGAGGCATATCACCGCCATTTGAACGCTCAGTGGGGGCTAGAACCTTGTTAAAATTGCCTCCAATGATTAAATCCGGAAAGGAAGCCAACACATTTCTTAAAGATAGCCACAGAAGAGCTCGTTCATGTCCCAAATTAGGTGCATAGACTAAGAGAACATGAAAGGTGTAACCGTTAAAGACAACACGGATAAGTAACCATCTATAATCTGATTGAATCAGCTGACAATTAATAAGAATTGAATTCCACAAGAAAAGAAGCCCTTCTGAAGCACCCGATGAGGGTGACCAAAAGAAATCAAAATCCGTGTAGCCCCAATATATTCATATTAACAGTTCATTAACAACCTACAACTTTGTTTCAATTAAAGCAAAGAAATGCAACCCAAAATCGGCTATACATTTGCGAATAAAATGAGTTTTACCAGGGTTTGAAACCCCAGCTCGACAATTCCATATAGTGAAGCTAAACATTAAAATTTGATATATCCTGGAAGAAATAAAGAACCTCAAAAGGAGGCGAAAACCGATTCCACATCAGCTGCAAGAATGGGTAAAATTATTTCTTTATGCTTTTCGGGGAAGATCCCAACTTACTACCGATATCCTATGTAGTTAAAATTTTAGTGCTTGTGGTTTCAAGTGAAGGGACCGATTCATTCAACAGATGTTTGTTTCTGTTGGCAATGTCAAGACTTGAGTGACCATAGTTAGAGAGGGAGATATTTAGAAATCCCAAAGGCAGGATAGATTTCTTCTTCTGTTTGCCTTTCTGAGTTCGAACAGCTAGTGACGACTTTTGACCGTTGACTATTTTAATTCCTTTATTAACCTCAGTATCAACTACAACATGCATAGGAGCTGTTGCAGCAGTCCCAACAGAATTGCTTGGGGAATTGATAATTGGAGCAGGCATCAAATTATCTTCATTGCAAGGAATGGTGTGATGTGATCTATCCTTATCACTATTGGGGCATCCTGAAACTTGGCGAACAGATAGGAAAAAATTTTATGAGATACCATTAGATAGGAAACAATACCTTTCCCCACGAAGCGCACATAGAGCCGAGGCCAAGCATGAGATAGAGTCTAAACGGGTTGGTTCTTCGAAGTCAAAATCCCATTCCATGACCGATGTGCCAAGGAGTGAGACCAATAAGGTCATGAAGTCCTATTGAATGAAGGAGATAGGCATTCTATAGAAGTCAACCCATAGTAAGCATTCAGATAGTGTCATAGATAAGTCTGTAGGAGCCACTGAGATCAACAGGTCCTTGAGAAACATCCAATCGTCATTGAAAAAGCCATTTAAGGCATCCTGAGAGTAGAAACCAATAATCACCGCCGAACCTCCGAGCAGGGCAACAAATTTAAAGGCAAAGCCCTTATTTCTCATCGTGTTCGTAAGGGTATATACATACGTAATATCTCGTACAGTAGCCATGCATGAGAAAAGGCCCATCTCGGCTTATTGGCTGGAGAATCAAGCTTCAATTCCTTATTGGGTATTGTTGTGGCTGGCTACTGGAAGGTTACATTTATGTATGTACGGTCATCTCGGAGAGAGGGTGAGAAAGATCGCTTCACAGTTGTCGGACTTGTTGACTATAACACAGGGCTTGATTTCCTACGTAGAATAGGATTGTCCTTCCTTGGGTATCTAGCCAAATATGCTTCTAATTTCTTGGTTCCAATGACAATTTTGTTTATCTGAGAGATGGTGGTAGAGATGCCGAGATCCTGAAGTGGTCGAAGAAATCCAAACCGAAGGTTTTGTACATTCCGTTTGGAAGCAATATAGATCGTTCCAATGACATCGTACTTAAGAAAAATAGAGAGGAGGGATTTTTAAGTCCAATTATCCGGAATTCCTTCGAAGTAGATCGAACGATCATGAGTTGGTGATTTTGGAGATGAGGAGCCGTTATTGGAGAAGGGGGACCAAAACTGCCGTTCGACGGAGATAGATGGAGGCCGGTAGGGCTGTTGTTCGATGAGGGTGGGAGGAGGCTAGCACTAGGGTTAGAGAGAGCCATTTAATCAAATTTCTTTCTTTCATTTAAATTTAAGATTTTTCCAATTAAATTTTACAATAATTATTTTTGTGTCCGTGTTTTGGTATATTTTAATAAATATTTCAATAGTTATAAAATAAATATTTTTTCGTCACATTTTTCAGTTAAATTTAAGATTTTTTTCGTTTAAATTTCACAAAATAATTGTTTCTGTGTTCGTGTTTTGGCATGTTTTGGTGTTGAATTTTTGAAATAAAGTTAGTTTTGATTGCTTGAATGTTTCAGAGAAAAGTTTTTTTTTTTAAAAGTTATATTTTATAAGCTAAGGGCAATTTTGTCTTTTGAAGGGGCGGTGGCTAGTAATTAGGGGCTGTGTTTAGCAATTCAGTTATTATTTTATCCGGCCCCTGCTCTTTGATTGCATTAGACACCTAATCATGATCTCTAGCATGTAGGTCATAGATTTAGGGATGAACATGGATCGATTCGGTTCAAAAATCGATCCGATCTGAAAAATTTGATCCAAACTAAGGTTATTTTTTTAGAATCGATCCAATGCACATTTTGGTTCGGTCCAAAGCAAATATTCCAGTTTGGACCGGTTAAATCCAAATTAAAGATTAAAAAGAAATTATAATTTTCTAATTGTTATTTTTTTATTTTCATATGCCAAATTTTAATATTCTAATACTGTAAACATCCATTTTAAGATAAACTTTATAATTTTAACATCAATATTAAATAAAAAAAATAAACATTTTATTTAAAAAATTAACTATATAATATTATATAAGTTAATGTTGACATAATTCTTTATAAAAAAGAAAAATGTCAAAGGAAAAAGTTCTTAAAAAGTTTAAAATCTAAATAAATTCTAATCAATTATGTGTGAGAATCTAGAAATAACAAACAATAAATGTCAAATTAGTTAAAAAAAAAGGATACAATATTTTGCAATTAGGGTAAATTAGATTTCGATTTAGTTCAGTTTTGAATCGATCCGATCTGATTCGAAATCCAAATAACCTAAAAAATAAAATTTGGTCCAAATCAAACTAATAAATAGATCAATTCAGATCGATTTGGACCAGTTAGGATTTTCAATTCTTGGATGTTGGTTCGGTTTTGCTCACCCATGCATAGATTAGCATTATTTTTTTTATTTTTTTTATTTTTTTTATTTTTATAATTGGTTATGGTCTTGTAGTTTAGTGGCTATGGCATTTCCCACTTTACATGTATATTCAACAGAGCCATGTAAATTATTATTATTACTATTATTATTATTATATTTTCCTTTATTCAATGATCTACAATGGAAAATTGAAAAAGTATTATCTTTTATGATCTTGAATTGAGATCAATTATAAGGGTTTATAATTTTTTTATTATTGTCGTGTGAAAGTGGAACACATAAGAGAATTTTATTTATAATGAAGAAACAAAGAAATGTTTGTCAAGTGATTAAGATCATTATTATATTATTATTATTTAGTTGATATTAATGTTTAATTTGTTACATACCAAAGTAGCCAACTTAGTACGATGGATAGATGTCAAATTAAATAAATGAAACAATTATTTTATTTGATGTTCATATTTTGTTTGATTTGTTTGCCATCAAAATGACCAAATTAGTAAGTTTTTTGGATATCAAATTGAATTCATGAGTATATGATGCTTATTATAAAAAATATATTATTATTCTTATTCACTAGTACAGAAATGGGATACAACAACAGGTTTTATTTGTGTTTTTGATTATTGATTTGAGTTTTTATGGATAAAAATAAAAAAGGGACCTAAAATATGAACTTGATTAAAATTTTTGTTTTAACTTTAGTCTACAGGAAATATTTGCTAGACATCAAAATATATACTTAGCTTGATTGATTTAGAGCTTCTCGAACAATTTTGGATTGAATCAAACTAAAAACGGATGAAAACATACTTTTGAACCATTTTTCCCTTAAACTTTGACAAGCCATAACACGGCTAAAAAATTAGAATTTGTAATTGTCATTGTTATGAAAAAAGCCCAAAATCAAATTGTAAATAATCTGGTAAAGTTTTATTTTTTGGCCACCAGCGGCCCATCGACGCACTACAGCGTGCTATTGCACGCAGATATGCAGTGTGCTGGTATACAGCCCAATGCTGGATGCAGCATTCTGTGGCATTGTGAGCACCCTGGTTTTATGGATTTTGGATATATTGCAATGATGAAAATAAATCCTATTGTTCAGTTCTCTGTTGTTTGTGCAGGTGAAAATCCTAAGAAAATCTAAAATAATTGAAATCGAATTGAAATTGAAAAAAATTTGACAAGTTAAGATACTAAATTTTTCATAACCTTTGTTTTTAAAATTGAGAAAAATCTTTAAGAATCGAGTACGGGGATTGTAGGTTAAAATTTCTTGCCAAATGGAGTTAGAGAAAAACTTTTACAGATTTCCATTTTAGTCCCTAAATTTCAAAAATTGCAAAATTGAGGGCCTAAGTGACGTTTTTTGGCCAAATTAACATCATTTCGTAAGTTAAAGCTATGAATTTTTTCTTTCGAAATCATTTTAGCATAGAAGACGTCGGCTAAAATTTTGAGCAAAGGCTAACCAGTCGGACAATTATAGGCGTAATTGTATTTCCTAATTCCACTGCCACACACATATCAACCCATTTTTTCTGCAAATAAAGGGAGGCCACGTCATTATAATTATCCAAAAAATAGCTTAGGCTATATAAAAGGAAAGAAAAGGAAACAATTAAAGGGGGGATTGAGTAGAAAGTTGAAAAACAAAAAGTGGAGCTTCTACAGTAATTCATAGATATACACTCAACACACACGGTGAAGCTTCTTTTCCGTCCAAAACATGGGTTTAAAGTCAAAATTTTACTGAGCTCCAATTAGGAAAAATGATCAGCACAATATACTAGAGATTCTATCAAAAATTAGTTTTTTTGCCCCAGGACATAGGTGGATGCAACCCATATAACGTGCGTCACTCAGCATGCGGGCCAGTGTGATGTGGCACACTATAGCATGCTACCTGGCATATTGTGGCACACACAGCATGCAAGGGCATACGCGTTGCAGCATGCAGCCCATGCATGCTGCAGCATGCCATAGCACGTACAAGGCGTACTGCCCGTGAGTATTTTTTCTGCCTCTAATGCATTTTGACACTGCAAAATTATAGTTTTTCCCTTTTTGATATTTTTGGTCCTTTTTAGGCCTAAAGCTTTGGAAATTATAGTTTTGTTCCATTTTCATTTTTAGCATGCTTTGATTTAGAAATGCATGTTTAGCTTGGAAAATCGCACCTCAAAGCCGGATAGGACCATTAATACCCCTACGATAAAAAATGGCATTTCCTTTTCGTTAAAACTACAATTTTCCAGATAACTGGTCCATTTTACTGCGTATTGTTAAATAAATAAAAACTGAGCCAACGTTTCAAAATAACATCAGTAAAGCACTGCGTAAAGTTGAAAAAATATTTTTGGGTTTGTACCAGGTCCACCAGTCGGCCTAAATCATTCTGCACTTACTAATCGGGTTGAACCAGTTCGCTTCTTAAATGTATAATCCTAAGTTACCATTACTCCCTCTACTTATTAAAATGCGAGTCTATATTCTTGAGTCCAATGTGTCCATGCTTTACATGTACTAAGTTCTATTTTGCAAGTTAGATGTATGTATAAGATAGATGTATGCAGGGATTTACGGATTTCCTAAAAACTCTGTATTTTTAGGAAAATTGTACATTTGCTTTAATTTTCATATTTATTTACACTTCACTACATGAGCGTTCACCTTTTAACTACCTAAATCAAATTTGGTAAGTTCATTTACGAATGTTGACATTCGTGTAATTCAGTTATCTACATTAAGGCAATTGAATATAGTTGTTGACTAGACATATCTCTGGTAGCAGTGGTTTAGATTTGCTTGTACGGCTTAAAGAAATACTCTAAAACGCAGAAAAAAATTCTCGATGTTACGGGTGGAAACTCCAAAATACCGTTCAAAGAGATTTAACCTTTTCAAACATGAAAACTTCTTTCTGCATGAAAATTTATTTCTTATTAACTTCTAATATAAGATGTGTTTTTCTACTAAACCCTCGGCACCCCATGGTTTGCCCGCTCACAATGGCGACACTGTTTGGGAGTTTTTATGCTAATGATTTTCTTTTAATATATTTACAAAACTTGTTTCAAAATTTTGAAAATATTTCTGTAAAATGTTTTCAAAATATTTTCTACATATTTTGAAGAACATTTATACAAGTTATTTTCAAAATATTTTGGAAAAAAATTTCATCTTTGTGAAAATTTTTCTGTAACATTTTCTAACAAAGATTGTGTAAGAAATGCCTTAAACTAAAACTATATTTTAAGAAATTTGAACATTCATCTATTTTAGGATTTAGATTGGACTATAGTAGATACACTTAAATTAACATGTGAAGAATGCATGAGCATACCTTGAAAAACATGTATTAACATATGGCTTATATGTACATTTTATGTAACAAATGACATACTCTAAATCTGTTAAGGAAAATCATACATATGACTTATATCTATGATGCACAATGGATTCAAAAAGATATGGTTAGCATAATATACATATGAAAGTGTCATAATTTAAATATGGATTATACAGATGTTTAAATCACAGCACAAATAGGAATATACAAATAGCATGCAAAGCATTATTCCCAATTTTATAACTCTACGTGGTAAAAACAGTCTCTTTCTCAGGTGGGGTATACGCAATTACTTATGGAAACACACAAGTTTTGGTACCATGTGGAAAGTTTCTAATGCTTCAATATGTGGGCTTGGTCTAAGTGAAGTATAAAGATTCCCATAGCTCGATATACTATCCATAACTTGAAGTTATGGTACATACTAAGCATATGAGTGGTTCCCCTAAGAGGCGTCCTTATGAACTATGTGAAACATAAGTGGTGCTTTCTCGAATTCACTCGGTAAATAGGGTCTGACTAAATGCAAGATCTAAGTAAAACATAAAAGTAAAAATGCAAACGGCTTCATCTCTAATTTCAAAATTTATATTTGGTGTTCGTCCAAGAACTTTTTAATTTTAAGTTTATGAAAACTTTAATTAAAAAGAAAATTCCTAGCGGAGTCTCCACTGTGAGCGGGCGAGCTAAAATTCAGGACACATGTGAAGCGAACTGGGGCCTTTTAATTGTTTAGATTTAAAATTTGTTCTTGAAAAGGTTTTATTGGATTCGCCACTCGGATAAGCTCAAACTGGGAAGTTTATATGGTTGAATCGGGAAAGGCCACCATACAACAAAAATAGAGATTTTGAGTTTGGGATGGATCGCTTAATAATTTGGAATTTGAAATTAAATATGCATTAAAATAGACCTAATTCATTTTATTTATTAAACAAGAAGCACTCATGCAACAGTAGAAAATTAAATTTAATTCATAACATTTCACATACACTAAATAATCACTTACTTAATTCAAATTACATGCCCCAGATGTGAATGTGGGTCAATTATCTCAAGATAGATGGATATCCCATTCGTGGGGATCCTAATATGTATTCTAGGAATTATACATGAAAATAAATAAATTATATGGTTCTTATGGAAGAAAACACATAAAATGAAGGTTTGGATATAATAAGTATGTGCTTATGTTGAAAACAATACCAATTATAAAAATATATAAAAAGATTTTTATTTAACTCAAATGGATATGTTTGGGGCATGAATTAAAATTCTAGGCTTATAAACCATAAAGGTTTAACCCCAAATAAACAAGAGAATTAGGATTTTAATATGACAATTGAATGAAAACTTCATTAAAATGCCACTATTTATCCTTAAAGAAAAAATTATTGTTGAAGGTTCTTATTTAATTTCCACTTGAACCATATTGGGGCTCGATTTATATCTTTTAAGCATTATGAGCAAAAAGAGTTAACCCCAGATTCAATATAAAAATTAGAATCATTGGAAAAAAATGAATTTGGGATTTTAATGAAATATTTGGATCAAAACTACATCCAAATATTCCTTTTATGTGTTTTTGAATCATCACGTATGAACATATGAGTTTTGTAACGAATGTATGAGCATACTTAATGAACACATATGGACATGTATATTTTATGTGAAGGATGCATGGGTATACTTAATGAAGCTTGTATGGACATGTATTTCATATGAAAAAAAATGCATAGCCCAAAATTCAAATTTTATAATATTCTTTATTAAATAATTGGGGATAAATAAGAATATTTGGATCTAGTTTTGATCCAAATATCTTATTAAAATCCCAAGTTTATTTTCTCTAATGATTTTAATTTTTGTATTGAATCTTGTGTTAACTCTTCTGGCTCATAATGCCCAAAGGATCTAAATCGGGCCCCAATATGGTTCAAGTGAATTAAATAAAAACCTTCAATAACCATTTTTTTCCTTTAAGGATAACTAGTGGCATTTTAATAAAGTTTTGATTAAAATGTCATATTAAAATCCAAAAAATATTTCTATTAAACTATTTTTCTCTTTTGGATTTGGGGTTAAACCTTTATTGTTCATAAGCCTAGAATTTTAATTCAAGCCCTAAAATTATCCTTTTGATTTAAATAAAAATCTTTTCATAGGTTTTTTCAATTGATACTGCTTTCCACAAAAAACACGTACTCCTTATCTAAACCTTCATTTTATATGGTTTCTTTTGTTGGGGTGATCAGGCAACTTTGGGAAAAGAATCGTGCAGCAAAATACCAATTTTTTAAAAATTCTTTGTATCCGATCACCAAAGGCTCAGGGAGTGCTGATTTTTACGGATAGGAATTCCTATTCCAGCGAAACTAGATTTCTCATAACAAATTGCATACAAACATATACATTGGTGATTGATGTTATGGTGCATAAAAATCAATGCATCTCCGAGAGGGACTCACAGGAAGTCTCTACAAGAGACGACAATAAGAATTTGATATCGGATTTCTCCACATTTAGATACACGAACAACTCTTGGCCACAAACCCGTCCTAGCGGAGTAATTAGATTGGAACCAAATTTCTCTACTATTGGTCGTAAGGTATATCATCTCTTTTAATTATCTAATGAAAGTTAATTAAAACCAAATGATGGATATACAAGGAGTACTATGTATAGACTTTTCTTCCTTTTCTTACCAATCATTAATTAAGTTAATTAATATTAAAAGAAAAAAAGAAAATTAGAAATACATGATACAGGTTTTCGTTTCCTCTTCTTTTTCATTAAATTCAAGGAAAGGACAAAAACCCTATTCTATTAAAAGCCAAATTAAGGTTTTTGAATTAGTTACTAAGTGTCATTCAAATCCAAAACCAACGTTAACTCCTCCTAATTTCCACCTCTGAGTGTTTACCTTCATTCGATTAACCGATCCGGCCACTCCGAATTAATTTCGACCGATCTAATTTGATCGCCTCAAAATTAATTTCGTGAGAAAATCAATTTAAATCTCCGATGTATTTTATTTTAATTCCCTCTTTATCAAATGGTAAATTGGTTAATTAATTTAACTATGGATTAATCTAATTAAATATCTCAATCGCATGAACTAAACTTTATACTAAAATTCAATTTAACCAGATCGACCACAAACTAAATTAAATTAATTTACATTCATAATAAATTAAATAAATTAAAATTATATACAATTCATTTAATTAATTATTCACTTTATGTAATTCAATTAATTGACTCATTAATTAATTACATTATGCGAACTTATTAATTAAATATATCGGTTTTAAATATAATTAAATCAAATGTGATTTTTCAAAGCACATTTAATTAATTAATTATTTCCAATTCATAAACCATCATATTTGAAGCCAGTTGTTATAAGTGTAAGATCCTATAGGACTGTCTTTATGTTGGCAGTAGGCACAAGGCTCACAGACTACTGGTGGGTTCTAGCAAACCATAATAGCCCCCAATTAAGACAGCTAAGCAGTCTCTCCCATAGAGATTCTGTCCCGGTAGCTGTACTTGTTTTATCCCTTACCGTCAAATATCGGAATTAAATATTGATAGGTATGGTTCCGTCATCCGGTTATCCATTAATCACATTTCTTGATCTAGAATGGATTGTCGGATCAAATGAGTACACAACTAATTTGGGTGTAGATACACACTTTCAATCCCATTCCATCAAGTGGCAAGTGATATCATCTCAATGGGTACTAAGTGACAATCCTATCGACTCATTACTAATATGCACATGTTCACTGGCCCACCTAATCATACCCGTACTTGGTATTCTATTACAGACCCGTTAGTAGTATGTCAAAGTGTATCGAATCCCATGCTATGCTATAATGATCTCAAGTCTAAGGAAAAGACAAGTCCTAACCAAGAAACACTTATGACGACGAAACCATGTCGTGTTTCCTTTGTGGATCTATCCAGTACCATATGGGAGCCACATCTACATGCATTCTTGATTGTCTCACAGTTAACCAATGCACAGGTTTATAGTTCTATTCATTCCCATGACCTAGAACAAACCTGGGATATACATTTATGACATTAGCCAATGGATACTCTATCTATTATCATAGCACAAGGTATATAATAAATAGATTCATGCCTTTATTTATGTGACACAATAATGTATTTAGTATAATGTCAGCACATATGTACGATATATATAAGAATCAATGCCTATGAACTAGGGCACACTAATAATCTCCCACTTGCACTACCAAGTACGCATGTCCCTTAGTCCTATAGATCTCGAACCACCTAGGTTTTGTAAACGGCAAACACCATGGTCAACAGATCAGTGACATTATTCTCAGTGTTAGCCCTCTGTAATATCACGTCACCTTAATCCACGATTTCTCATATTAGGTGAAACTTTTTGAGTACTTGTTTGGATTACTAGTGTGATCGGGGCTCCTTAGCTTGTGCGACGGCCCCATTATTATCACGAAATACCATTACCTCGTCTAGGATGGAGGGGACCACTCCTAACATAGTAATCTATTTCTAATCCAAACATCCATTACCGCCGCATCATATGCCCGCTATACATACTCAACCTCTGTAGTAGTATTTTCTAAAATGGACTACTATGAGGATCTCCAACTAATGGCATCACCATTAAAGAGATAGATATAACCAGACTGTAACTGGTTTTCATCCTCATCGTTCTCAAAGCTCGTATTAGTGTACTTACTGATCGATAGCTTATCTTGACCACCATACACTAAGTAATCCTTAGTCCGATTAAGGTAGCTTAGGATTTCCTTAACAGCACTCCAATGGTTCTAGGAACCAACTGGCACCAGCTCATCAAACTCAGTATAATCTTGACATCAGGTCTTATACATAAAATAGAGTACATGA
>CAOJCR014584100.1:0-10386 GCA_948330485.1 Euphorbia neoarborescens | reverse complement strand
TGCATTGATGGTACTATGGCATAAATAACATAAAATTAGTAGGTTGAAGAATGTATATCACCTTCAATTAGGAATGTAACGTCAGACAATGTAGGATTGTTTACATATTGCTCTCCTAAATATACCTAAAGTGGAAACAGTGAGTAAAATGATATTATCTGATACAACTTAGATTTCAGGAACATAAAAAGTCACAAAGTGAAGGAAAACAAGAAAGATGCGCAAGTAATTCACCTGTGGGGTTGGGGATAAAGGAGCTGCATCCAGAGGAGAAACTGAAGTTGTTTTGGTGGCCAACTTATATAAGGCTTCTGCACTATCATGTTGCTGCTTCAGGTTCCCGGATTCAAAAAGATCGAGAAGCAATTCCAATCCTGCAGCCAATTCACATTTGTTCAGAACTAAACAGTTAGGAAACAACAATTCCATATGAATGTAAATGCTAAGGGAAGTATGAAAGAAGACAGCAATAAGAACATCTGGCTCATTGTGGAGTTCTACCATTGTTATCAAGAAAAAGGACTTTTCGATCATCTGGTGCGCAGAGATGAGCAAGAGCCAAAGCAATTCGTCTTTGAACATTTCTCTCAGCAACCTGCATCAAATACAAAAGACGGTTCTGTGCCTGCAGACGAGAAACAAATTTACAGTTACCTGAGTACCTAATTTTACAGCTCAGAGATCAAAACTTACAGGAAAATGCAGGAACGCAGAATTTAGAAAGAAAATTGTTGAAGCAATGGCACTAAGCAACTTACTCTCCCATGAATCTTCTCCTCCAGCCTTTTCAATGTTTTTGCAATGCAATCCTTAGTAGGCTGTTGGCAACAAATAAAAAAAATAATGAGGACTAGACAATACTCAAAGCAGTAGTAGAATGTGAAATTAATATAATAAGCTCAAATACCATGAGGTAGATACTAGGAAATAAACTCAATGTAAATGAAAGCATACTTGAACAATGAATTCCCCATCTTGAAGAATCTGAACACCACCAACCGTGATAAACTCTGCAATATTATCCTACAAAAAAAAATCTTGACACTTTCAGAATATACTGTGCTATGGCAGACAAATAATTGTACTAACCAGGCTTGAAAAATTAGGCAATGAGGCAAAAATAAAATCAGTCAGACCTCATTATCTGCAAGTCCATATAGGGCAAAAGCTGCATTATGCTGCAAAGATGCATTCTTTGACTCGAGAAGTGCAAGTAATGGCACTATCCCACCATCATGGGCAATGCCAGCTTGGTTGTGCACCTCCTGTGCAAAGAGATTAGTAAGAAAAAGGTCTGTGACAAAGGCCACAAAGCACCATTGCAAACTACAAATCAAGGAATTATATGAAGATAAAAACTAATAAACAACAAACAATTTTTTTTTGTATCAAATAGTAATTACTTTTAACACTCAAACCAATCTTCTCATATATGGGAAAATGACTAGAAGAATTCAACAAAGGTTTCAAAAGTTGAACAAATCACTCATGCAAAGAAAAAAGGGTGAGAAATACCTATCCACAGTCAATAATTATAGTGAATCATAAAATATATTGTTAATATTTTTGTCACGCTGATTTATGCTCGGCAAACATGCTAACTTCTATCCATTCTCTTCTGTTTATATGAAAGGTGCAGCAAAATTGATTAATGAAATGCACATCAATTTCATCAGAAATGAAAACAGAAAAAACACAACAGAAATTAAGTTCAACCACTCATTTCTTTCCATTGTCTCTCTTTCGCAGGAGAAGTATATAATAAAGCCATTTTTCATACAAGAGTGAATATCTGCAGACCTGTGCCAGTCTTCCGAGTGCAAAAGCTGACATTTCTTTAAGTTGAGCATCTGGGGACTCAAGCATCTCAATTAAGGGCCTAACAGCTCCTCTTTGAACAATATGCACCTGCATGCATCAACCTCATTGTTTAGTAATTAGAAGGAATAACATACACAACCATGAAAGACCTTAAATTTGTTGCAATGGGCCTGTCTAGAAGCAATAATAAATGACGTCAACTCTACCTTGCAGTCTGAATCAGCAGCAGCAAATTGACCCAGTAACAATGCTGCTTCTCTTTGACTTTCTGAACAACAGGATCTGCCAACCCAGCAGAATTAGTGGCATTTGTACATTTTTTTATAAAAAAATTTAACTTGCAACAACAAACAGTTATAGAATGTTAAAAATGGGAATATATAAAGAGATTAAAAAAAAGACTCCAGAACATAAACAAAAACAACATTCAAAATTGCACACTACCTAAGTAAACCAATCACAGGTTGTAAAGCTCCAGCAAGAATAACCTCTTTCTTTATGTTTGGAGATGAGTGTACTAAATTCCCAATCACACCAACCTGGAAAACTTAAAATCATGTTGCAGCCAAATTTGAAACAGTACAAAAGCAAGAATTCCCTAAAAAAGTTCCAGTTCAGGACCAACCGCTTCATAATGTATGGTACTATCCTCTGATCTAAGCATCAGTATAAGAGTTGGTAGTGCATTGCATGCTACAATCTGCAAAATTGCAATGGATATTTACAAACCTTTCATTGATAATCCAACAACACCCCCCTTTCCCAAAATTTTAAAAAAAAAAAAAAAAACACTATGAGCGCATATGCATCTACCTTCACAAAACCTTTTACCCACAAATAAATAAAAGAACTACCATGAAAAAATACTCATCTACCTGATTTTTGTTTTCATCATTTTTAAATGCAAGAGTTCGCAATGCCCCAGCAGCAGCTCTTTGTACCTTTACATCATGAAATTGAAGGAGTTCAACAAGAGGTGGGATCCCACCATCAAGCCTGTATGTAAAGACACAATATTATAAAGTGTCTTACGATATTAATAACTACTGCAAGACTAACACAAAAGAAAACAAACCTGACACGTGTTTTGATGGAATTGTTCTCATGAGCAAGGTTAGTAATTGCATCAGCTGCTCTCCTAATAACACCATTGACTGCTCGAGAATTACCACCATTCTTATGCCTCTTCAGCAAATTGACAAGAAGAGGTAGAGCTCCAGCATCTACTATGAGCTGTTGATGCTCAGGCTATAATGAAACAAATGAGAGAGAACGTGAGATTAGGAAAGAAAATAATGTTAATGCACTTTGTGCTCCATCAAAAGGAGAGAAATTGGAAAATAATATCTCGGGAAAAATTAAGAAGCTTTTCATAGAGCTTCTTATGGCCTTCAACTTCATTCTGCCAAAATTGTATTCTACAATAATCGAAAAAAGTCAACGAGATTGAGAGATATGATTGCCATAGAACTCAGTAGCCACTTCCTCATCATTTAGTTATCCATTTCATGCCATATATATGGCAAATTACTTGACTAAATATTCCATTCATCCGTATCCAGGACAATCATCCTATTCTCATTGTTAAATGATCAAATGGCACCTCAAAAGATTGAATTTATTGATTCACAAAAATTACTCATCCAAGCATGTATAGACACCCTTAGTAATTAAGCATTGAAATCTAAAGCAACCATAGTCAGAACATGAAGTAGAGCTAATTTGAACATTATCCATGATGCTTTCCTCCAAATAAACAACAGATTTGTAGAATGGTGATAATTTTGAGCCTTTGACAACTGACAACAAAAAATGAAGATTGCCCAAGCATTAATTCCTAAAACGAGGTGCCGAATAAGCTAAACAGTTTATGTTTCCAAAAAGGTAAAAACGATATAAGTTATATAAATTACTTTAACTGCAAGAAGCCCAAGCGCGAAAGCACTCTCTTTCTCGACTTCATGCTCGTACGGTTTTGGATCGATTTCACCTCTCACCGACGGTGCCGCTTGAAGGTGCGTTACCAGAGCAGGTACAGCGCCACACTCCACAATTAAATTCACAATATCCTCTGCAAAATATCAAGTGTACAAAACCCAATAAACCCTAAATAAAGTTATAAAACGCTCAAAAAAATCCACTTCACCTAAACTTTAATTCAAGCAACCAGATGATAGAATAATAGAAAGAAGAAGAAAAGCAAGCAGCAGTACCTCTTCACGAATTATTTTTTTTTTTTAAATCATTTGCAGAAATACACACAAACAGAAACAAAAATATGCAGAAATTAATTAAACGACACAGAAAAAGAAATGATAATAGTAATAAACCAAAGAGAGATTACCGTTCTTGGCCAGCTGAGAGAGGAAGTGAGCAGCGCGCTTAGAAGAGGCGCGATCTGGCTCAAGAGAGGAGAAGGTAGAGTTAAGAACATCTACTTGGGCTCGAATATCAGAGGCCAGATCTTGTGGAGTCTCATCGGATTCATCGGTCGGAAGCTTGTGATCGTGATTATCTTCAAGGAAATCGTGCTCGAGCTTTCGCTTCAAGCTCCTTCTGGTGGAGGACGATTGGTGATCCATGTGGGGAGAGAGAAGCGGATAGAAGATGGAGAGAAGAGGAAGGGGGTAATTTGGGAAAGAAAAATGGAGGAAAGGAAGGTAGAATTAATTTTGTTAATAAATAATAATAATAATAATAATAAAAAGGAATTGGAGAAATGTGAAATGGTTGATGAATACGAATAGGAATTAGGAATGGAAGGCTACCCGCCAGATCGGTTACGAATTTTGCTTTTAATTGCTTTCGCGCCTTATGCCGTTATCGAATTTAAATATCTAAACTTTCCCGCCACTTTTGCTAATCCCTTTTATGTTTTCTTATTTCGAAATTATTTTGTTTTTATTGATTATTTAATTAATGCTTGTGGAATTTTTTTTTTTCAAAATGGGAATTATCACTTCAAATTTAAAGCCAAAACATAATAACTAAAGACGTTTACTTTCAATTGAAATATTTAAAATTGGTTAATAAAAATATAACAAATTTTTAGGGATAAATTTCAATAAATTTCAAGAAAACATTTAGAATGATAAAAAGGGTTTAAAAATGACAAAAACAAAAATATTCAAATTTATAGTAAACTAGCTTAAAACCCGAATACAGATTTTTATTATATTTTTATACATAAAATTTATAAATAAATTGAAAATATAAAAAGAAAGTTTAAACGATGAAGATAAAATAATTCATTAAAGCTTGAAATTAAAATATTAAATCAATTCATTGCCGTCATAACGTAATAAATTTTATATTATTATATTTTTTGTGGATGAAACTCAAATCAAAATTAAGTTAAAAAATATAAATGGATTGAAAAGACTTTTAGAATATGTAATTTACAAAAGGTAAATAAATTATTTTATTTGAAACAATTTGAGTATTTTATTATTTTTAAAATAAGTATTAACGCTTGTTCAATTTAAATAATGATGAATAACATGAACTATATAATATGAAAGTAGAATGATCACTAATTGTGTAATGTTTACCAATCAATTCATCATAAAATATCGGAAGAGAAGGGAATGTTACATACTCACATTTGACTTAAATCTGTAATTGAAAGCATATAAGTATTTTGTTGTAATCCTCTCATATTTATAGCCTCGTATTTATTGAATCAGTTATAGCTTAAGCAACAATAAATTTAAAGTAAACTAGTGTCGTATATCTGGATGATGTTTCAGATTCACTTTTTTATTTTTAATACATATACACTCAATTAATAAAAAAAAATAAAATGTAAAAATTTAAAATATTTAGATAGTTTTTGAATTATAAAGAAGTGGATAACAATGAAAATAATTAATAAACGGTTAATATTAATTAAAAATTATGAAATAAATAAAATTTAAAAAAAAACTCAAAAATTTAATAAAATGATATATCAGTTTTTTTAGTCTCCCTTCATAGATTGGGAGAAAAAATAAGCAAAGTCTAACATTGATAATATATATTTTAATTATTTTATAAAATTGTGAAAATTCCATACAAATTCTTTAATAACTAAATGATAACTTCGGATAAAGTCTCTAGAAATAACAACAAAATGAAAGAAAGAATGAGACGATGGGTATCGCAAAGCGAGGTAACTTGGATGCTTAAGTTAGGTATTGATCTTGGAAAAAAAACTTTGATTGTGAAATAAAATCATTATATTTTATAGCTAATCCTAGGTTGTTTTTACATCAAGTTCATAAGGGTGTATTTTCAGACTTAGTTATGCTTTCTTACTTTTGATTGGTCATGCATGACATGATATCTCATTTGGCACCTCGAGATTTACCAGTCCCAAACTTGCTTGCTAAGATGTCCATGGATCAGGAAACATATGTAGGGGGAGTGTTGTTGAGGTTGCATTACGAGGTATTGCATTCATACTTTGTGTTAGATCTTGTTCTCTAAGGGATCTTTTGTCTTACTAAATGCACTTTTTATACATGCCTAGTCGTGTAGCCCATTGCTTTTGTTTGGATTTTATCCAACTAGACCTCTTGTCCAACAACTAATATCACTCGGGATATCAAGAGCCCCTAACAAGCGAGAAATTCTCTTTTAGAGTATTTCTAACGCTATTGTTTATTGAAAATTGTGTCAATTTTATACTTCTTTCTTTTTGTTTCTTATTATGCAAATTTGTCACGTTTTTCTCAAATTGGCAATTTTACTTATTTGACTAGGGTTATGAGTTCTTAGACTTATACTAGATTTTTCCTTGCCTTCATCTTTTCTCTCTTTGTGAAGTAAATTTCACCCTCTATTACATACACCATGATAAATGAATTCCTTGATCACTTTCCCTCGATGTATCGTGGTGACGTGCTTCTTCCTCGAGGGGAGCAATGAGTATATCATCCTCTAAGATGACACTATGTGACTTCCTTGATTTTTTGAGACTCCCCTTAATGTAATCTGTCCTAAGTGAGCTTCTAGTTCCTCGGTGTCTCTTTCAAAATGTGGGAGGAGAGTTGAATCCTCGCATTATAAGCTACTTATGTTACCCTTGCACTAATGGTTAAATAACATATACTTTATTCCTCTTATTACTCTGACTCAACCTCCTCCTTACAACTAGAAAGAGGCATTTATTTATATTCACTGAAGTAGTAATGCTCCTTATTTTCTAAGAGACCAGTGTCAATTTCTTCTTAAAAACAAGTGGTTAGAGGAGTTAGGGCTCTGTGATCACGGGATTTCTATCGTAGGACTATGATGAAAACGACACTTATCGATGTTTGTTATGCCTCGGTATTTGTGTAGATTAACTCGAGAATTCCAGCATCCGCACCATGAAGGATCGAATCAAGTGTTTATTGATAATTTTGACGGGACGAGCATACGCATGCGCATGTGAGCCTAAGGCCCAATTGGGTCCAAACCCACATCTTAGGCCCAAACCCACTTTCTAAAACCCAAATAAATCCCATTTTTCCAACTTAGTTACAGCTGAATCCTAGTTGGAAACCAAATGGAAAAACAAAAGAAAAAGAAAATACAAAAAGAAAACAAAAAGAAAAGAAGAAAGGGTGAAGTGGTGCATTAAATGAGCATGGCAAGAAGGGACCATGCCCATGCATTTTTTGATAGAAAAGGGACGTGCAAGGGAAAGGGAGAGAGGATTCAGCAGCTGATTTCAAATTTTTTGGGCAGCAATCCAAAGATTTCTCTCAACCAAAAACACACAACCCTCAACTCATCTTCAACCTCTAGCTCTTCAACTCCTCTCTTCTCCTTTGTTCTTCCTTTCTTCTAACTAAAAACTCAAAAACAACTTCAAAAAGCTCTAAAGGTGTGTGATTTAGTCCATAAATCATCGCACTTCAAGAGTTTAGTCCTTCAAAAATCAATTCTTTTGGAGAGAAACACTTGGTTCGATCATTTGGAGACAACGGAGCAAGCTCGGGTTCTCAACACATCCGCTCACAGAATACACGACTTCAAGGGTAATCTCTGAGCTTTAAACTCCCACCATTACATTTATTTTATGTTCATGCATGTTTTATAGAGATTTTTACATGCAAATATGTAAACTTTCACGAAAAACTGAAAATCGTGACTTTAATCAGGGAAACGAGGATATACCGAGTCAATGACCATATAATAACTAAAGATCTTCTCCTTTGGAATATATTTATGTACCTGGACTGATTTAGAGTTTGTGGGGGTGAGATCAAACTTAAAACGGAATCAAAATGAAGAAAACCGGGATAAGAGCGAACACGTGTGGATCTTGAGTTTAATCCTTCAAAAATGTGTTTTTACTTACTAAAAAGGGTTAAAATCAAGATTCCAGATGTTCCATGGTGTTTTCAGGTTCCCAAGCAAAGTTGAAATACGAAAAAGAAAGTTGATTTTTGGTGTAGACTAGAAATACGTCATGTTTCTCATAAACATGCCGAGTTCCTGGTTTAACTGGACAAACACGCCATGCTAATTGCAAAACACGTCGTGTTCTGGCCAAACACATCGAGTTCCAGTAACTCGCCGACGTGTTTAGACACTAAAATCCAGCTCACAAAAAATAAATCGAAACACACCGTGTTACGGTCCAACACGTTGTGTTCCAAATCGAAACACACCGTGTTGGCCTAACACGCCGTCGTGTTTCCTTCTGTCTATGCTGGTTCGATTTTTGACTCTAGAACACGCCGTGTTGTTCCACAACATGCCGAGTTCTTGGTCTGAACAACCAAAAAATTTATTTTTACCGCCTTTTTAATATATTTTGATGCAAAATCCTAAACCATGCATATCCATGCATTTTACGTACTTATTTTATTGTTCTTGACGTGCGAATCGATGTGTGCCGGATGTTAAACGTGTAATACTTTTGTATGTGCAACTTAGATTCAATTTTATGGTTACATACATTTGTATCTAGAAAACCGTACTGAAAAGTCGGGTTTAGGACCGCTAACTTAAATCAATAAAGGGAATTATTTTTCGGATATCTAACTCACGAAAATTGCATGCTCCAAAATTAAAAATTGAGCTAAATGTTTTCCAAAATAACGATCACCATGATTCCAACCTAAAATGAGCCAAAATGTTTTTGGGCCGTTCTGAGCGTAGCGACTAAAACTAAAGATTATTAAAACGCTTTCGACGTGAGTGGCTTGGCACTCTCGAAAGTTTAAAAGGACATTGAGATTAATTATCAAGGGAGATACTTTTGATGTGAGCGGCCTGGCGCTTTCGAAACCAAAACATTTGGGGTAAAAATAACAAGTCTACTTGAGACTCTGTTAAAGATATGATGAAATTTTGAAAAAAAAGATTCCTAGGTAAACGGAATAATTCTAAAAAGAATCTTCCAAATAAAATCGTGTGTGAAAGCATGCTCAAGAATTTCGGTTTGAAAATTCGACTTTGAAAGAGAGTAAAAATGATTTGAAAGAAACTCTAATTCGAATCTCTTAGAAAATAGTGTTTGGAATTGCCACCCGATTCTAAGCTCTACCGGGAATTAATTCATGGTATCGCTCAGATCCTAAGTTTGAATCCAAAACCGTGATCTAGAGATCGGGTTTGAACAAGACACTTACTTATCCTTTTTCGAAAGACTTTAAAGAAATCGATAAATTTTTAGAAAATGAAGTATTTCTATTTGCGAAAGCAAAACCTAAGTTGATTTTAAGTTTGGATTTAGTGTGGGCGCGCATGTATAAGCGGAAATTAAAGAATTAATTACAACCCAATCGAATAACAAGCCACCTAACTAGGGGGACTTACATCTGAAAATCAAAGGGAGAATGGGGAAATACATCATGCAAAAGTATATACTAAGCATGCATAAATAACGCAAATTAAACATTTAGCACACATCATACTTGAAATGGATATACAAATAGAACGGAGAGATCGATATCTTAGGCTCATGTAATAAAGGAGGGGCGTTCAATCCGAAGTGATTAATCAGATCAGACATTTTGGACCGAGGGATGGTCTCGCGACGGCCCAAAAATAATTTTAGCTCGATTACGAAAGGATTCGGTGATAGTTTATTTTATAAAATATTTGGCTAAATTTTAGTTCGGAGGAACATACAATTTTAATTAGTTGGAAATCTGGGAAATAATTCCCTTCGTTGCATTGTGTTAGCGCCCCTAGACTCGGCTTTCTAACACACCTTTCTAGATGCAAAACGATATAGCATGAAAATTAAATCTATGTCACACATGCACAAAATATTAGACAAACGTAAAATGGTAATATCACAACCCAAAGCATGAAAAACGGGCCAAAAATACAGGGTAAGGGTAAAATCATAACTTTTGGTATCTTTCAGGTCAAAACGGACTAAAAAATTGATAGGTTGTACAAAGTACACCTTTTAGCATAAATATTAGTGTATTTTAGGCATAAATAGGGGATTTAATGGCTTTCTTGTGTAGAAATGTTTATTTATGCAGGGTGTTGACATAGATGCAATATACTAAGGCTAAGGAAGGATTGTTGTGACAACCCCGACTTTTGAGGACGTACAAAGGCGGAATTCGATGC
>CAOJCR014580256.1:0-13371 GCA_948330485.1 Euphorbia neoarborescens | reverse complement strand
TTACGATGTATGTCTCTTCTAGAGACTACTGTAGAATCCATAAAATCATGCGATTTTACCGTAGTCTAATACACGATCAACTCTAGACCAGAGATCCATACTAACGGTGTAAGAATCAGAAGAAAAATAATTATATCACACCATGGACGTCATCTGTATCTCCACTTTCCAAAAAATTGACCCAAATAATGTCATTGGGGAAAAAATCTATGTCTAATGTTTGGTTGAAAATATATAGCAGAATGGGCTTGTTTAAACCTGGTCAGAAATGAAACATTTGTTTCCATTTTTTATTATTACAAAAACGGAAGAAAATCTTTCATTCTGTACCATACAAAAACAGAAGACTTTCTTCCATTTTTGTGTTGTGTGTCAGCCGATTGACACACAACATAAAAAATGGAGGAAAAGATTCCATTTTTTGCCATGTGTCAGCGAGCTGACATATGGTAGAAAATGAAAGTTTTATTTTCATTTTAAAATAAATTATTTGCTTTTTGGCTTTTTTAGCTACAAAATGGAAAAAAATATTTTGTTTTTAATACTAGATATGTCTATAAATACCAAACTTTTTCATAATTCATTTGTAAAAAAAATTGGGAATAAGGTTTGTTTTTATTTCTTTATTTCAGATTATTTTATTTAATATGTTTGCGTTTTTGTATTTTATAATTTATATTTTATAGGTATTTTATTATATTTTTATATTTTAATTTTACTAATCGATATTATTATATAATTTTGTGGCAGTTTAAACACGTGGATATGTCTCAAATCAATTTCTATTATATTCTCTACTAGGGAGGGAGAATTCAAATTATGGATAATGTATTTAATTATAAAATGTCTACTCCTAACTCTAAACAAAAATATTTAACGGTTAAAAAGAAACCAACATTTTCAAAACATGTCGAAAGAATGTGTAGAGAGAATGGGATAGATACAAATGGAACACTGACTCGAATTTTTTTTCGTTGTCCTGAAAATCAATATCCAAACACAATGTCACACATAAATATATTCAGAGATGACGGTGTGTATATGATTCACTATAATTTTGATACCATTCTTTATTATAATACAATAGAGTTATTTATTGAGTTTGAGATTAATGACCCTATGAATGTTGTAGATCAAAATAGTGGATATCAATATAGACAGAGCGATTCAGTATTTTCTCACTCTGCTAATAATTATAGATTTACAGAAAGTAGAGCATATGGGCGTGAAAGAGAAACAACATCAATTCATTTCCTTTGTTTGGTACGACATTAAATATTGAATCCTCTGCACCCGCTATACAACTAGAAATTTTTTTCACAGGGAATGCAATATTTGGGGAATTTTGCATCATCTAGCAATGTTCATATATTTAATATTGTAGAAGGCGGGGTGAACCATCAATATCCCAACACATGACAAACATTAGTAATCAAAATATTGATGGAGAACATCAGTTGTGAGATTCAATTTGCGGCTATCTTGATGGAACCATTGAACCAAGTGAAAATGATGAAGATTTGGATGAACAATTTATCGATGAGTATGAGGCATACAATGATGAAAGAGATGTATCAAATGATGATGGCAATGATGGTTAAAGTTTAGAGGTAAGGAATGCTCCTAATGTTGTCGCGGTTACACGAGGAATGATAGATCTGAACCTAGCTCTTGATAATCTTGAGGTAAGTAGTATTATTCCCCCTGTGGCTCCATTATCTTCCTTTGTTTTTCTTGGACCAATATATATAGCGATAAAGGGGGATGAATTTGTACAACCATATCGCACTCATCATGAATGATGAAATTGCACTTTGGGATGGATAATCTGATTTGAGGAGTGGGCTGGTGTTCGATGGGAAAGAAGAAGTTTAAGCTGCAGTGTATTCGATGAGGAATCATATTTCGTATAAAGTGGTGGAATCGGATCCATATAAATGGGTTGTCAAGTGTAGGTCAGAAGGACAAAGCTGTCAGTGGTGGCTCCAAACACAAAAGAAGAAATAAATAGGCATGTGGATGATAACAGTACTTCATGGTCTACATACCTGTATGAATAATAGGGCCTCTCAAGACCATTACAATTTGGATGGGAAGATAATTGCAAGTTCCATTTTAGGAATCGTTGCGAAGAAGGCATTTCTAAGCCTCGATGTAATAATTGAGTATGTAGAAAGCAAATACAATTTTACAATTACACCAAAGAAAGCTTGCGGGGCAAAAAAGAAAGCCATTGAACAGATTTTTGGCACTTAGGAGGGATCGTAGAATATTTTACCTCAATATCTTAACACACTATGCCATTACAATAAGGGATCAGTCTCCATTATTGTGATAGATGATACTATCGATGATAGGTACAAGATGTTCAATCGAGTTTTTCAGGCATTCAAACCCTGTATTGAAGGCTTTAAATAATATAGGCCAATGATCCCAATTGATGGTATATTTTTGTATGGTAAATACCAACATGTTCTGTTGGTTGCAATGACATTGGCTGGAAATAATCATATTCTTACAATAGCATTTACTATTGTTGAAAGTGAGAACCGTGCAGTTGGGAATGTTTTATGGAGTGTATAAGGGTGCATGTTACCCAACGTGCTTGTTTGGGAGTCATTTCAGATCTCCATACCGGTATACGATGAGTAATAATAATTCTTTATGGAAAGAGCCTCACGCGTATCATCATATTTGTCTTCACCACTTTGTCAGTAATTATAATCATACGTATCATATTGCTGTGATGAAAAATCTGTTGCATAGGGCTAGTAGAGATATCATTGAGTAATTTATTAAATAATATATATAAATGTATCGATATCCAAGAATATCTCATTCTCATAATCTTCTTAGCGAGGGCTAATTCATTCATATGAGGACTGCAATCTCTGGAATGGGTCTGTTGCATAACTTGTTGTGCCTCTATCATGTTTAAATATCTTAGGAGCAAACCATCTGTTGTTTTTCTGAACAACTAATTCTGGAAGAATCAGTACTGGGCTGCAGTCTCCTAATGGTTTCCTTATCTGATTCTGTAGCATCAATTGGAAACATACCACTTTTTAGGAAAGTCTGTATATCAAAGTACCAGGGTTTTTCCTCTACTGTAGTACACTGAACTTTAGATGTCTAGAAGTAGGGCACTGAGGATGTTTCTACTACCAGGGGCTTTATCGAATTCTCAGCCGGTTTCTCCCATATGGATGCTAAGGTTGCTAATGAATATGCCATCTGATTATTATCTCAAGGTAATTATTTGAACCTATAGGACTGAAATCTTGTGCTCTATTCCCATACAGCTTCCAGGTAGGGCCGTAGAGACTCTTCTCTTATCTCTCATTCCCTGATGACTTGTTTGACGATCAATATGGAATCACCCACGATGAGAATATGGAACGCTTGGAGGTTTCACAGTGCATCCATCCCGAACAAATAAGCCTTATATTTGGCTCTATTGTTAGTTACGGGAAACTCTAAGTGTTTCGATAAAGGGATGATTTCTCCTTCTAGTGTGGCAATGACTACTCCGAGACCTGCTCCTTTTCTCTTGACGGCCCCATCGAAGAACATCACCCATTTAGGCACTGATCCTTCCTCAACTACAACTAGCTATTCATCGGGGAATTCTAAGTTTTCTTTGTATTCGGAGTCTATGGATTTCTGTGCAAGGAATTCTACCACATCTCTCCCTTAATCACCTTTCGGGTTACATATTCAGTATCAAATTCTGATAGAAGCAATATCTATCTAGATAGATTGCCAACAAAATTGGGTGTCGTATACAGATATTTTATGGGATCGACCTTGGTGAATGCTTGAACTCAATAGGACTGAAAATAGTGTCATAGCTTCTTTGTCTGCTAAACCATTACTGTATATGTTTTCTCAACTAGGGTATATTGGGCTTCGTCATCTAAGAACTTCTTGCTTAGATAATAGATGGGATACTCCTTCATCTTATCTTCTTGGACTAGTATTGCCCTACAGAATTGTTCTCGATAGCCAAATATATGATTAGGGGCCTCCCAGGAACCGATACTCGCTGGACTTGAGGATTCATCAGATAAGCCTTTATTTTATCGAAGGCTACCTAACATTAATCATTCCAAATGACTAGTTGATTCTTTCTTAGTAGTTTGAAAATTGGCTCACATACCGTAGTAAGTTCGACAATGAAATGACTAACATACTGTAAGGAGTCGAGGAAGGCTCTCACTTCTTTTTCTATCTTTGGGGATGGCATTTCTTGTATAGATTTAATCTTATCAGGATCCATCTCATACCCTGTTGGCTCACGATATTCCCCAGAAGCTTTCCTGACATTACACCGAAGGCATACTTTCTTGGATTTAGCAGCAGGTTGTATTTTTCTATCCTGGTTAGGAAATTATCAATCATAGCTGCGTGCTCGGCACATGTGTCAGACTTTACTAACATATCATCCATATACAATTCCACTTCTATATGCATCATGTCATGGAGCAGAGTAGTCACTACCCTCTGGTATGTTGCCCTGGTGTTCTTTAACCCAAACGATATTACCCTATAGTAGTATGTTCGCCATTCTGTTATAAAAGAGGTTTTAGCCTTATCCACAATCGACATTAAAATTTGGTTGTATATTGAGAATCCATCCATGAAAGAGTACATGGATGATCTGGCTACACTTTCTATCAATATATCAATATGGGTAATGGGAAATCATCCTTTGGTCATGCTTTTTTTAGATCCCTGAAGTCAACACAAACCCTGACTCGACCATCTTTCTTGGGTACTAGCACCATGTTATCTAACCATTGAGGGTACTCTACCACTTCAATGAAATTTTCTTGCAACTTCTTCCGAATTTCCTCCCTAACCTTTTCAGCCCACTCTGGTCACAACCTTCTGAGTTTCTACTTTACTGGCTTCATGTTTGGGTTGTTTAGGATTTTGTGCTCTGTTATGTCTCTATCCACTCATGACGTATCTTCATATGACTACAAAAAAGATGTTACATGTTTTCCAAGTGTGACTGTTATATCTCTTCTTTCCTCAGAAGTCAGATCAGAAGAAATGTATACTATTTTTGCCTCGTTAACTGTTCCAATGTTAATTTCATGAAATGATGCGTTATTTGTACTAAATACTTTACATTAATGTTCAGATAAATGCATGAAATCACAAAAATATAAGTCACAGGGATAAATAAAAGTAGAGTTCATATCATTAAAGGCCTTATAGGATGAATTGACAACATTAAATAAAGTTCCTACATCTATTACATGGTTGGGTGCATCATCCTCCATATGCGAAGGGTCTTTGGCTGCTGGCGTCAGAGTCTTATCCACTGCTTCTTTGACTACGGTGGTTGAAGCTGGAGGTGGATCTTCTCCCATAAAATTCTCCCGAATCATATCAAGCACATTAGTTCCCTGAACGGCCTTACCATTAACCACAACTATGGTGATTTCTTCTGCCTTAATACTCAGAATGTTGTGAGCATCCCCCACAGCCTCAATGTTCTGAGCTGACTTCAATAATATGAGCCTTAAGGTGTCACATATAGCATCCACAGATTCTGCCATCCCATGAGGGAATTGATTGCCAACATTTTCTATTCTATCTTCAACTAGTTCTTTCCCAAAGGCTACAGGTTCCTCGGTTATCTCTTTCAAAGTATCATCCATATAGTTCACAACATCATTAAAAATCTAAAAGCTCAGGACTACTTCTCCCAAGTGCTCCATAGGTTTTGGCTCTCCACCATACTCAAGTTCTTTAGCTCTGATGAAATTGACGTACAGATAATCCATCATATTCTTCTTTCTAGTCAATATTTTGAGGTGATACCCTAACCCTTTCTTATTCTTTTGGGTTGGAACATAGACCAGGTCAATCATTCCTTGCAAGTTTTTCCAAATGCCTTTCTTGGGTTCATAATTAATCTTTTATAGGTACTTATAAACCCATGCTTTGACTAGAACCCTATCCTTCTTTTGTATCCGGGACCTTGGCTCTGATTTCTTCTTGATACAGGCCACCTAAAACCCTACAGTAGGAAGTTCTATAGTTGATAGCGCTTCCAAGACATTAGGTTGATCTATTTCAATAGTCATTGTCTCACCGTCTTTTAGCAGTTTGATCTTCTGATGGAGTGTGGAGGATACCCCTTCTAATAAGTGAATCCATGGCCTACCCAGGAGGAGGGAAAAGTTCATAGGAATATCTATCACCATGAATATAGTTTTTATCCGCACTCCTCTTGGACTTCCACATAAATTTCAAATGTTACCAAGATCGATCTTTTGTTGTCATCGTATGCTCTAATGTATTAGACTTTCGTAGCATCTCTTCACTAAGTGATAAATGAGGTAGGATCTTAAGCGGGTAGATATTAAGGGCCGACCATCATCAACCATAACAAAAGGCATTGATTGATCCATGATTTGTACCTTCAAGTACATTGCCTTATTATGACTTCGGCCTTTTAGGGGCAAGTCGGCATATGAGAACACAATGATCAGGGTTTTTTGTATGAGTACCGGGTCTACCAGTTCTTCTTTGGCCACACTTCTAATCAAATTGCATACTTCTTCAGGAGAAGATACGGGAGCTGCATAAATTTCCATGAGCTTCTTGACAACTGCCTGTCTTTGTTGTGACGACTCCTTTAACAGCTGCAAGACACTGACTCTAGCCTACATTTTCTTTAATTGGTCCACTATTGTATCATCTGTAATAACTAATAGAGGATAAGGGACCGTGATGGGAACTACTGAAGGCATGCTCTGTCCCGGGAGATCATTACCCTGATGCTATACCACTAGACCATTACTCTGTTGCATTGGTGGATTTCACCCCCCTTTCCAATTACCCCTTCCTCTTGAACAGAATACCCTCCCAATACGGGTTATGTTGTTCACTTTCCAATCCTTAGGCCCTAAGAATATACCCGTATTTATTGACACTGGCCACGGTGTCTGTAATGCTTCATTTCCCGACTCCTTCTCTTCTGAATCACCATCCGCTAGATTGACTTTAATCGATTTGACTTCAAGAACACTTTTAGAGCCTTCTTTGGGAATTAGAAAAAGCTCCTCTTCACTATCATCTGATCCTCTTCACTATCATCTGATTCGATATCTTCCAATCTTATCCTCTTCAATTGGCTGGAAGTGGCTGAGAAACTTTCGAGCTTGGCTTCTTTTTCTTTCTTTGAAAGCTCTCTCATAATCACACTTTCAAGTACGTCAGACTGCACCATGTTCAATACCCCCCAAATCTTGGTAAAGGATTAGTTCGTATGCTGAGCTTGGTCGGTGGTGGCTCTTCCAAGCAATCTTCATTAATAAACCACCGAATTTCCCACAATAAAGTCGAACATTCATCTGTCTTGTGCCCAATTATGACATGGTAAGCACAAAAGTTATCTTTGTGTTTCAGGGCTAGAGGAGTATATGTTCTGACTGAGTTGAGTAGCCCTGCCTTTTTGTATTTCAAAAATATCTTGGATATGGTCATATTCCATGGGTTTGAAACTTACCTTCTCCTCCCCCTTTCCTGACTATCAATTGCTTGGATAATGGTAGACACATCTACGTTAGCCACTGATGTTGAACCTGGTTTCGAACCTGATCCTTGAGCCATAGGTTGGTAGCTCGTGGAGAAACATTTGGACTTGAAACTCAAACTTTGTCCTTGCTTTGGGAGAACTTCATATTTCTCTACCCTCTTACCCATTTCTAACACTTCCAAATAAGAGATGAAAGTCCTATACCGTATCTCCTTTCGGTATACATCCAGGATGCTATCTACCAGCTTAATTATCAGTACGGACATTAATGTCTTAACATCTAAGTCATTCATGGTTTTAAGTCACCTCTGATGATAGTCATAAAAAGTCTTACCTGGCTACTGGCGCACTGCCTCAAGATCTTGTAAGGAAGTCTTAAACTCCATGTTGTTATAGGCATAGTTACTGACAAATTCCTTGGATAACGCCTACCAGTCTCTCTTGATGGCTTTTAGCTACTGATTGTACCAATTAGTAGCTTCCCCATCTAAGTTAGTGGGAAAGAGCGATTTGATTCTTCCTCAAACTAGCAATTGTCAGCACAGTGACAAACTGAATTACATGGGATGCTCAATAACCCTTACCCATGTAAGTAGGAAATCGAGGCACCAAGAAGATAAGTGGGAACCTCTCTATTCCGATTGCATGTAGGTCTTTAGGGTTAGCATACTTCGATTCTTTAACTTGTAACATCTTGAGGACGTTCTGTAAGCCTCTTGCTGGTGTTTTTATTGTTTCTGAAGCTATTCTTGAATGGAAGCTTGTTATGCTGCTAATGACCCTAGGACTTCAGTCTCCCTTGTCTCTACTTATAGGGATTGGAAAATGGGTGGTCTTTGTATGGCTTGAGGTGTAAGGACCTCATTCTGGATCGATGCCTGCACGAGTGGTCGGTTTGATGGGCCCACCCCTGAGACTCTCTGAGATTCAGTAATTGCTACCATCTTAGTTACCAATAGGTCTACGAATTGTTTTGAATTGAATAGATTTGTTATCATCTGATGAACTTCGGTGCGGGTAACCCTTTATTATCTACCTCATTACCCTCGGGGTATTCTAGATTGTCGCGACCCTTATTTAAATTTTCCATGTTATCTACAACTTTAACCAGATTCTATGATTGTTTGACTAACTCTGTAACTTCTTTTGACCCCCATATAACTCTGCTTGTGCATGATTCGGTCTTGATCAACCTGGATACTGCCCGTCTCCAAACTACATATCAAACAGAAAAGTTAGTATGATACATGCTGGTGTGCGAAATGATTGGAAACTATATAATGTAATGATGGAGATTTGTGTCTGCATACAGAATTGAGAACAACTATGATTTTATATCATGATACCTAAATTCACATAACACTGTTTGTAACCGCATGATGTGATCAAATGTTAGAGGCCCTCCTTGGGCGTCATGGTCTTCGACCATGTGAAAAATGATTTGGCGACGTGGTCTTTGACCAATTGGGCAATTTGATGATAGTTCTCTATTTTGGACCCTTTTGATGATGTGGTCTTCGACTATTGATACGAAGGGTCTCCATTTTGGAGTCTTTGGATGCTGTGGTCTTTGACCATTTGAATGATTTGAAAGGTTTCCATTTTGGAGCCTTTGATAATGCGATCTTTGACCTTTTGATATGGGAGGTCTCCGTCTTGGAGCCTTTAATGATGTGGTATTCGACTGTTGATATGAAAAGTCTCTATTTTGGAGCCTTTTGATGAAGCAGACTTCACCATTGTGATGAAAGATATCCATTTTAGACCATTGTGATGAAAGGTATCCATTTTAGAGCCTTTAGATGATGTGTTCTTCGACAGTTGATATGAAAGGTCTCTATTGTGGAGCCTTTTAATGAAGCGGTCTTCGACAGTCGAGATGAAAGGTCTCCATTTTAGAGCCTTTAGATGGTGCGATCTTCGACTGTTGATATGAAAGGTCTCCATTTTAGAGCCTTTTAATAAAGTGGTCTTTGATCATTGAGATAAAAGGTCTCCATTTTAAAGCCTTTAGATGGTGTGGTCTTCGATTGCTTGGATGATTTGAATGAATGGTCATAGCATTTGATGAAATGACATGGCATTTGTTTTTTATAGATGACATGGATTTTGATGAAAATGACATGTCATCGTATTTGATGAAAGATATATCGTTTAGTATTGCTTTGGCACTTCGATTATGATATGGTATAATGTCAATATCAAAGACTCATTTTTCCTAAGTACGTGAAGTGTGCTGAGCTACAATATTTTGATTTTTTTTGCAAATTGCTCATTTTATAAATGTTAACCAAAGGAGAGTCATGAAACAAAGTGAAATACAGCTTCATTAAAACATATTCAAAAAGAGATACAGTGATCACTTCCCAAATTTAAAAGTGAAGCTAGCCCTTTCTTCACGAGTTAGTAGAGATCTAATGCCTTCAAGCCAAGCCTCATACTTTTCGTCCAGTTATAATGTCGATGGGTTGACATCAAGGTTTTGGAAATGCAAGTCACCTGCCCATCTCCTTATGAATATGTCAGTCTAAGTTTCTATGTATTCGACATCTTTTGCTTTTGAAACCACGTATGGGACTTGTTGTGAAACCTGTACTGTCTACATAGCCTCGATTGTGAGTAAAAGGTGAGCTTCATAAGCCCCAATAGCTTGATATCAAGATTCCATATGGACAACCAAACGTCAGTTGTTTTCCACTAAGGCTATATCCACCAGATTTTGAGCCCTTCTTTATTTAAAAGCTTTTCATGCCACTCTTCTATGCTCAGGTATTACGTTCCAGGAACCGCCAAGGGTCTCCTTAGGAAATAATTCGGTTTGTATTTCGCGGGATAAATTTCAGGAAAAATTACGAGCTGTAACTTTTTAAGCCACCAAAATTGAAAAATGGATAAATGAGGAACCATAAAGATGTCATCAGTCTTGGCATTTCTTTAGGGTAATCAGAGTCTCAGCTAGGAGATCACATGCAGGAGAGGCTCTTTTCGCCATTTGTGAGATTATTGATGCTTGCTGGAAGGGGCATGTTTTGTAGGGCAGGGCTATCAATCGCTGCATGATCAATATATTGACCATGGAAGGCCATCCAAAGTGTGATGGAGACGTCAGAGAACACCACTCCAAGATAGCTTTGACATCAAACCCAGTGACTGGAGGATCCTTGCGAAGCAACCCTCTGATCTCATCCACAGTAAGCCTAAATTGCTTGGCCATAATTTCTTGTTGCCCAAAAACAAACTCCAGAAAAGCTATGAGAACCTTTCTGGTACTGGGAATTCCAAGAATGGCAATGAACTCCTCAAATGATAGATACAGCTCCTGATTGGTGAACCTGAACACATTATCAATGGGGTCCCAAAATTGGATGCATGCTTTCAAGAAGTCAGGCAACAAACGAAGGTTAAGAAACAGCTGAGCATGTTGTAGGCTGAATGTTGTAAGTGCGCTCCAGTCAGACTTTTGCATAGCTTGAAACAATGCATTGCACTTGGGTCCTAGTTCATCAATGATTTTTCCTACAAAAACATGGAAACGATAGCAGAAATTAAATGGGGATCAACGAGCGAAAACGTCATAATGTTTGTGTGACAGGCATGGCATTTATGCGACATGCCATTTCATGACATGACATAATTTTATGATGTATGACATGGCATTGCATTACATGGTATAATTTTACGATGTATGACATCGTATAATTTTATGATGCATGACATGGCATAATTTTATGATGCACGACATGGCTTAGCGTGATGGTGTATGACATGTCATTGAAAGATATGACATAATGTGATGATGTATGACATGGCATTGCGTGACATGGCATAATGTGATGATGTATGACATGTCATTGCATAACATGACATAATGTGATAATGTATAACATGTCATTTCATGACGTGGCATAATTTTATGATGCATGACATGGCATAATTTATGATGCATGACATGGCATAATGTGATGATGTGTGCTATGTCATTGCATGACATGGTATAATGTGATAATGTATGATATGTTATTGCATGGCATGACATAGTGTGATGATGTATGACATGTTATTGCATGACATGGCATAATTTTATGATGTATGACATGGCATTGCATGACATAGTATAATGTGATGATGTATGACATGTCATTGCACGACATGGCATAATGTGATGATGTATGACATGTCATTGCATGACATGGCATAAGGTGATGATATGGTGTCCGTTCGTGACATGTTGCTTATATAGCATGGTTTGAAGGGTATGATACCTGATTTGGGTAGACCCTAACAAAATGTTGTTATGATGCTAAATGTTTGAACATGGTGCAGCTTTGTGAGGGTGTGACAATGGTACATATTATGAGACATGGACTAATAATTGATATGGCTGTATACAAATGTGGGTTATCATGACATACAATGTGCATGTGCTGAAATATGAAATGATTGATTGGGATGCATGTAAATTAAACACACAAACACAAATAAGAGCAAATAACATGATGTGAGCACAGGATTTTTATCCCTGAACAATGATGAAAACCGGTCTATCTGGTACATTTTGTAATCTTTTTACACGCGTGTATGGGTCCGAGAACACCCGAGTTGTCACAACCGAGGCCCGAGCTAAGTGTTTCTCAAGTGTTTAAGTAAGCCAGTATCAAAGGAATTTTGTTGCCCTCAAAGCCGATCAAATCGGGGCTCAACCGGAGCCTAACCACTCATATTACCTCATAACCCAAGCAAACCAACTCAAATCATCAAACCATCCCAGCCCAAACCTTCAACCATCAACTGCCAAAGCTCTTACCCACCAGTTAGAAGCAAAACACGGCAGGGAAGAAGAGAATGATGGGATGGTGAACTTTTCAAGTCGTAACTCAGTGGAAAATGACTGAGACGGGTGAAAAGTTACTGCAAAAGGTGAAGGTGTGATGGGATGGAAGGACTGTAGGTGATGGTCAAGGAGTAGGTTGCTGTGTCAAAGAGACACGGTAAGTTCAGGTTCGAGGAGCTTTAAAAAGCTATTTGGATGGCATCAACAAGGAGGGAAGGAGGACACTCAACAACAGGGAGTAACTAAAAGAAAAGATTGAGCTCTCAACTCTCAGGGCTTTTCTCTTCTAAAGTCCTCTTTCAAAACTCCACAGATTAAAGCCAAACCTTCCAACTCTATACACTCTCACACTCACTCCTTCATAGACGGCTACAAACACTCTGGCTCTGGATTTCTGGACTTAGAGGGCAAAGATTTCGTTGGAAGCATAAACACTAGGTCCAAGCTTTCGGTTACAACGAATCACCGGTTCTCTCGAACTTTATACACTCTTTACGTATGAAAGCGAGCTACAAAAGGTTATAAATTTGAGCTCAAACTTCTTGTGACTCGATTGCTTTGCTTTATACATGCTTAGTTTGTTGTTATTGAGAATCAATGTTGAAATGAGCTCAAGAATACTCATACTCTGTTTTTTATTGAGGTTTCTGAAATATTTTTTAGTTTTGTAAAAACTCTGTTTTAATTCGTAAAATCTCTTCCTTTCAGCTTTATCCAAAGTTTACAAGTGTTTTAAGAGTGTTTGGGACAAAATCAGATTAAAAACGAGCCAAAACGGATGAAGATTGGTGCCTTTCCCGCAGAATAGGAAGCTGATATGAGCTCCTTGGTGTCACACGACTTCGTATGACACCAGGAACTCGTGTCATCACTTCTGGTGTCCAGGACCATGTGTGACACGAGTTCCTTGATGTCACACCTGGTCGTGTGGCACCAAGAAGTTGTGTGGCTTTGTAATCCACACGAGATTTGCAAGGTCACA
>CAOJCR014579867.1:0-11155 GCA_948330485.1 Euphorbia neoarborescens | reverse complement strand
ATTTTTGCTGGAGTAAAGGTTACTGTCTGAGTGTTTGGCAGCTCCAAGAAAGTCCTCCGAGGATCTATCACCTTCTACCTTAGACGGAAAACATAGAACACTAGATGGATTTCAGCCTGCACAGGTGATGAGGTCGGAATTAACCTCATATTTTCACTCTGTTATGATATATTTAGTGAGGTTTTTGTAGCATTTTCATGTCTGGTTGATGTGTTTTGTATGTTTTTCAGTGTTTTTACGTTTTGTGTCAATTTTCAGTGATTAGCTCGTATTTTTTTGTCTCGTGTAATGTTTATGTGTTTTTAATTTCGTTGATGCGTTCACGGGTATGGTTGTTGTGCTTGTGAATAGGGCTTAGGTCGGGATCCCTAAAATCCGTGCGAAAAGGTATGAAATCGAGAAGTGGACCTGGACAGAGCAACCCTACACAAGTTCGGACCAAATACACGACTTCATGTAAAATAAGTAAACTCGTGTACATAAAGAAAAGACAAATAGAAGATCAAGTGAAGGCTTACACGAGTTGGGATGATATACACGAGTTCGTGTAAAATTGTTGAACTCGTGTACATTGATCAAAGATGGACAGAAGGGCAAAAACCATAGCAACACGAGTTGGAAGATCTACATGAGTTCGTGTCAAAGATGTGAACTCGTATAGGTTTGCAGAAATTGACTAAAAGCTGATTATTTTTAGGTTTTTATTTCTGATTTAGTGCGGGATATAAATAGAACATTTTGTTTAGGGTTTTCTTTACCCAGAATTAGTGTAATTTTCTCCTCACCTCTCTAGAACTAGGGTTTTGCTTGGACGAATATTTTTCTACAACTGGCTCTCGTTTTGGGAGAATTTTCCCCACCGATTCATTTCCAACTGCCGGAGTCCGGTTAATGGTATAATTAAGGGCAGTTTTCTTCTCTTTATGTTATTGTTAACTAGTCGTGAACCGCGACAATGATTCGTATTTGTGTTTCGTGTATTTCTCTTCATCTCTTTTCAATAATTTTCTCAATTGATTTATGCATGTTATTGCTATTGTGATTGATTTCTCCATTTGTACGCGGTAGGACTTGGGAAATCAAGTGGCTCAGTTAAGCAGAGAAAGGCAATCAAGACCTTCTGGCAACCTTCCTAGCAACACAAAACAGCACCCTCAAAATCGATCGAGGGAGTCAGCTCAAGCCATCACGTTAAGAAATGGTAAGGAGGTAAATCAATCAGTTGGTGAGAATTCAGACAACTCCGAGCAGGTAAGTAAGGAATCAGAAGAGGTAAGCAACCCCGATCCTATTTCTAACCCTTCTACTTCCATTGAAAATAATAAGAGTGCTACTGATCAAGTGAAACCCTTTATTTCTAAGCTTCCATACCCGCAAAGGTTGAAGCAGGAGAAGCTTATTAGAAGTAATCCAAATTCTTGGACATCTTTAAGAAGCTTGAGTTTAATCTTCCATTAGTAGAGGCACTCCAGGAGATGCCAACTTATGCTAAGTTTCTCAAAGAAATCCTTGTAGGTAAAACGAAGTTTGTAGGAGATAAGGTAGTTGCCCTGATGAAAGAGTGTTCTACTATTATCACCAACAAGCTACCACCAAAGATGAAGGATCAAGGGAGTTTCACGATTCCTTACAGAATTGGGAATTCAGAAATTCAAAATGCTTTATGTGATCTTGTTGCTAGTATAAATCTCATGTGTCTTTCTCTTTTCTGGAAGCTTGGACTTGGAAACCCGAAGCCTACCAACATGACACTCCAGCTAGTGGATTGCTCTATTGCACGACCACAAGGAGTTGTCAAGGATGTTCCAGTTAAGGTGGACAAGTTTATCTTTCCAGCAGATTTCGTTGTACTGGACATGGAGGAGGACAGTTTGGCATCGATTCTGTTAGGTAGTTATGAGTACCGGGATTTTTATCCCAAGGTCTATGATGAAACTGGCATTTACCGACCTATTTGTATGCCTATGTGTTCTTTTGAACGATTCAGATAAGAAGCTCCAGAAACAAGGATCTGTATAAAGGTTTTTAAATTCCAGTTTGAACGGTTTCACAATAATGGGACTGAGTTGAATCAATGGCTTAAGCCAGGTTAAATTTTAAAATTTAAAGTCAAAATGATTTTTATTGGAGTCAGATTGAATTTAAAACTATTTAAATAAATAGATTTTAGTCAGTCAAAATCGAGCCGAGGAGTGAAAAGGGGATTCAGACATGCGTAGGAGAATCACAAGAAAACACTGCAGCCTAGCGGTGGGCACTCCCTTCCTCTTTCCCATGCCTCACATTCGATTCCTGTCCCAAGCATTTTTCTCTTCTTAAAAAATAAAAAGATATTTCTCCTAAAAAATGGAGCTTGCGAGGATCGAATCCGTAACCCTTTGGTGGAAGTAAGGGAGCCACGCCACTGAGCTGCTATTTTTTCTTTTGATTTTATTATGCTTATATATATATAAACAACGTTATTTTGGCAAAGGAAAAAAAATAAAAAATAAGGGAAAAGACAACAACTTCACACGCAGATTGATATCAATTACTTGGAAAATTAGATGATAAATTTGGATTTCAAACAAAATTATATTTTGATTTCAAATTAGATAGGGATAAAATTTGCCTTTCAAACAAAAGGATAGAGTTTGATTTCAAAACAAAATGGAAGAGGATTTTTCTGAAATTGAAAAAAAAGGGAATATAAAAATGGGAAAAAACGTACAACAAAAGGGGGAGGGAGGTAAGAGAAAAGATCAATTGAAGAGGAGGGAATTGAAAAGCCACACAGCCTCTTCATTTTCTTTTTACTGAAACTTAAAATCGAAATTGAAACTACAAAGGAAGCTAAAGTTACGGACCGATCAATTGGAGCTTCTCGAAATCGAAACACACTACCTTCAGGTAATAACCTGAGACTCATTGTTCTTTTCTACTCTCCACTTGGTGACTTTATTTTTCATTCTCAGATCGCTGACGGTTTGATTTTTATCTGTTGATTGAGTATTGCTGGTTTGCTTCGGTGTTTTATAAGTGATTTATCTCGTTGTCGGCTCTATTGTTCTAAGTTGCAATTTTACTCTAGTGTTTTGCTTTGCCATTACTTCTTGTTATTCATCCCGTTAATTTTGATGGTGAACTATTTTATGGTACTGTGGATTTATTGGACGGTGATTCGTTAAGTTGTTAGTATTCATCCATGACATTCACTATATTATCTAGTTCTGTTTTGCTGTCATGTGGGCCATGCTCATCTCATTTTCAAATGAGTTAATCCTCACTGATGTTTACCTCAAATGTTTCTACTTTGTTTGCTAAGTTATTGCTAATTAAAAGCTTCAATCCCTAGTTTGTGTGATTCAATTGCCAATCCATAATGTTACTTGATTTGCCACTGATTATGGTGTAGCCATGACCATTTTGTCATTTAAAGGATTTTTTCAATTGTGTATTTTTACTTTAATTAAGTTTCTTTTTTTTTCTTTTCTTTTCTTTCACACGTATATATATACACATATTTTCTTTTTTAAATGGTTTTCATCTATTTATTATTTTTATTAATTTTATTTTATGTCGAAACTCCGGATTTCATTTTCTTTGGAGTTCCCTTCATCAAAAATTGATTGGATTTGTGTTTAATTATAAAATCGGTGTTTTGTTTTAATATGTGCATTCTGAAATGTTACATCAGTGTTCAAATTATTGACTTGCCTAGCCTAATTTGCCCTTCTAAAATTTGATTAAATTCATGAATGTTGGTTATCTTGTGTCACTGACATATTATTCTATTGAGTTTCTTAAGCTAGAGGGCATTGCGCACAGGTATGTTTTCTAAACCATCCTTCACCCGTGTGTTTATGTATCTATATGTACAGATATTCTGCATCTGTAACTTAGTTTTTCATTCCTGTATTTACACGCTTGTTTAGAGACCTGACAAATGTCGACTTAGGACCGCTAAAACCAGCCCACGAAGGGATTTATTCCTGAATAACTGACTCACATAATAAATGCATGTCTCCAAAAGATTAAAATAAGAGCCAAATGGATTTCAAGTGAACATCACCACAATCCAATCGTAAAAATTAGCCAAAATGTTTTTCGGGCCGCCGCCAGACCATCCTCCAGCCCAAAATGCTAGATCCAACAAACCGTGTTGGATCAAGCGTCCCCCTATTTGCATGACCCCGAGCTATCTTACTCTTCTCGCTCTTTAAATGTCCATTTCAAGCATGCTGAAGTGTTTATGTGTTTAATTTTAAGCAATTATGAATGTTTTGCATGCGTGGATGTTTCCCCAATCCCCGATTTTGACAAATGTATTCCCTTAGGATAGTCTGTTGTGAAAGGTTGTAATTGTGTGTTTAATTATCACTTTTTACTGCTTTTGTATGCGCGCTCGCCTAAATAAACATCAAACTAAAATCAATTTTAGGCCTATGCGAATAAATCTATTTTGTTTTCCAAAATAATGTCGATTTTCTCCTAAAAGTCTTTTAGAAAAAGGATGAAAAAACGTCATGTCCGGACCTGATCTCTGGATCACGGTTTTGGATTCGACATTCGGGTCCGAACTATAACGTGATTTGATTCCCGGTAGGCTTAGAACCGGGTGGCGACTCCAAACACCGTTTTTCAAAGATTCAAGTTTGAATTCTTTTTTTAAAATGTTTTCCTTTTTATTTAAAATCAATTTCTTCATTTCACTTTCGAGAGTGCCAGGCCGCTCGCGACGAAAGTGACTCTTTTTTACAAATCAATTTTTTTACAAACTCTCGAGAGCTTCAAAAAGCTCGTGACGAGAGTTTTACGCTTTTTAGAAAAAAGACGCTGCACTTACCGTAGGCTGTTTCTTGCAACCGGTAGGACGATTATAGATGTCCAACAAGGTAAGCTAATTCCTCAGTTGCAAGACGAGGAGGTGGAATTTAATGTTTACTATTCTATGAAGTATCCTGAAAATGTTAGAAATTGTCAATTTATTGATGCTATTTGTCCTATTGATTTATGTGTTAAGGAAGTTTGCAGGGATACAACGGAGACCTTCTTGGAGAGCCTGGATGAAGAGGAGATTGACGGGAAAGATAATGAGTGCTTATTGGACTCGTCTCCTCCTGAAGAGTGTGTGTGGGCAAAGCACCAGTTTGAGAAACTGTATAGGGAGATTAAGCCGCTTCCAAAATCAACTCTTCAGGAGCCCCCTATTCTTGAACGGAAAGCTTTGCCTAGTAATTTAAAGTACGTTTATTTAAGTCCCCCATCTAGCTTACCTGTTGTTATTTCTGCGTGTCTCACAGGTGAACAGGAAGCAGATTTGTTGAAAGTACTTCAGAAGCACAAGGGGACGTTTGGATGGACGATCCACGACATCAAGGGAATTAGCCCCACCTTATGTACTCATCGGATATTTTTGTAAGAAGAGGTAAAACCATACGCGCAACCACAACGCCGCTTGAATCCGAACATGAAGGAAGTGGTAAGCGTAGAGGTAATTAAACTCCTTGATGCAAGTATTAGTTTTCCAATTTCAGACAGTAAGGGGGTCAGTCCGGTTCAGTATGTCCCTAAAAAGGGTAGGACAACGGTAGTGGAAAATAAGAAAGGGGAATTAATTCCCACCAGAAAGGTCACGGAATAGCGTGTATACATTGATTATAGGAAACTAAATAATGCCACCCGTAAGGACCACTTTCCACTACCATTCATTGACCAGATGCTGGAGAGGATGGTTGGATACAAGTATTTTTGTACCCTGGATGGCCTTTCTGGTTATTTGCATATTCCTGTGGACCCATTGGATCAAGAGAAAACTACTTTCACTCTTCCATATGGAACCTTTGCGTATAGGCGGATGCCATTCGAGATTTGTAATGCCCCAGCCACCTTCCAGCGTTGTATGTTGGCCATTTTTTATGACATGATTAAAGACTTCATGGAGGTTTTCTTGGACGATTTCTCAATTTTAGGGCCGTCTTTTGATGCATGTTTAAATAACCTTGACCGTGTACTACAAAGATGTGAGGAGAAACTTGGCACTTAGCTGGGAGAAGTGCCAATTCATGGTCCAGGAATGTATTGTCCTAAGACATAAGGTCTCGGGGAAGGAAATTGAGGTAGATCCGGCTAAGGTCAAGGTGATTACAAAATTGCCTCCTCCGGCCTCAGTTAAACATGTTAGGAGTTTCTTGGGACATGCGGGGTTTTATAGACGCTTTATTAAGGATTTTTCTAAGATTGCTAGGCCCTTAACTCAATTACTCTTGAAAGAAGCTTCTTTTGATTTCAATTCTGAATGTATGCATGCTTTTGAACTGTTGAAAAAGATTGGACCCTTCCTTTTGAACTGATGTGCGATGCTAGTGACTTTGCGGTAGGTGCTTATCTTAGTCAGCAGGTGGATAAGATTTTTTGCCTAATCTATTATGCTAGTAGGACTTTGAATGACACACAGAAAAATTACTGTGTGACTGAGAAGGAGTTGCTTGCCGTAGTTTTTGCTTTTGATAAATTTCGATCCTATCTTGTGCTGTCAAAAGTAATTATTTTTACTGACCATTCTGCGCTTGAGTATTTGATGTTAAAGCAGGAAGCGAAATTGAGACTTATCAGGTGGATATTACTTCTCCAAGAGTTTGACATTGAGATTCGTGACAAGAAAGGAGTGGAGAACGTAGTAGCTGACCACCTGTCGCGGATGCCTGAGGTAGGGTCTCTGCCTACTGATTCAGTAGCCATTCGGGAGACCTTTCCCAAGGACTATTTATTGGCGGTCGCTTTCTTGTCTTGGTATGCTGATATAGCAAACTACAAAGTCGGTAACATCTTACCTCCTGGTTTATTATTTCAGCAGAAACGTAAGTTTTTACACGAAGTTAGGGATTATTTTTGGGATGACCCTTACTTGTTTCGTTGTTGTGCTGATAATGTAATTAGGAGATATATTCCCGATGATGAGGTACGTTCTGGGTGGGTTCCTTAAAAATAAAATTTTGTGCTTTTCAGGATACACAAGTTCCAAATGTAGTTCAACTCGTTTATCTCAAATCTTCAGGAGAACTTCCATCTGTATATTCTTCTTTGTTATTTTTTTGAAACTTAGAATTCTTTGCTTCTTATTTCAGAGTTTGAGTTACTATTATTCAATATAAGTGTGCGGTCTTTTCTATCTCTTCTTCCCATGGTTCTTTGTTCAGTTGCTAATAGTGAAAATGTTTGATCTACCCATGTTTTCTTATAATTGTACCAGTGATTAACCAATTTTTACTTTGAACTTAGATTGAGTAATTGTACGAAAATAGCTTTTAACACACCTCACCCTTAGCCTCTAATGCTACAAGCCGTCAAGGTTCTCCAGTTTTATCCTCTTCGTCGATGACTGTGTTAGGAATATCATCTGTTCGCCATGTGATGTGAATATGTATGATTGCATGAGTGTTTTCTTTGAATCCACAAGTCATGAGAGCGTATTTGAGTGAAAACCGGTGAGAATAAAGTATGGTTATATGAATCCAAAACGTTCCTTTTTGTTTAAGCATTTTAGACCTGAAAGTGTGTGTTTGTAAGAGTTGTTGTCTGCATGCTTTTCGTATGACAATGATGACTCTGATACACATTTGGGGGCTGGTGAATTGGTAACTCACGCTGAGTTTTCAGGTGAAAATGTATGTTATGGTTCTGGGTTTTTAATTATTTGCTTGGGGACAAGCAAAGTCTTAAGTGGAGGGTAGTTGATGAGGTCGGAATTGACCTCATATTTTCACTCTGTTCTGATATATTTAGTGAGGTTTTTGCAGGATTTTCATGTCTGGTTGATGTGTTTTGTATGTTTTTCAGTGTTTTAGTGTTTTTACATTATGTATCAATTTTCAGTGATTAGCTTGTATTTTTATTTGTCTTGTGCGATGTTTATGTGCTTTTAATTTCGTTGATGTCTTCACGAGTATAGTTGTTGTGCTTATGAACAGGGCTTAGGTCGGGATCCTAGAAATCCGTACAAAAAGGCATGAAATCGAGAAGTGGACCAGGACAGAGCAAGCCTACACGAGTTCGGACCAAATACACGAGTTCGTGCAAAATAAGTGAACTCGTGTACATGAAGAAAAGACAAACAGAAGATCAAGTGAAGGCTTACACGAGTTGGGATGATATACACGAGTTCGTGTAAAAGTGTTGAACTTGTGTACATTGATCAGAGATGGGAAGAAGGGCAAAAACCATAGCAACACGAGTTGGAAGATCTACACGAGTTCGTGTAAAACATGTGAACTTGTGTAGGGTTGCAGAAATTGACTAAAAGCTGATTATTTTTAGGTTTTATTTCCGATTTAGTGCGGGATATAAATAGAACATTTTGTTTAGGGTTTTCTTTATCCAGAATTACTGTAATTTTCTCCTCACCTCTTTAGAACTAGGGTTTTGCTTGGATGAATTTTTTTTCTACAACTTGGCTCTCATTTTGGGAGAATTTTCTCCACCGATTAGTTTCCAACAGTCGGAGTTCGGTTAACAATATAATTAAGGGCAGTTTTCTTCTCTCTATGTTATTGTTAACTAGTCGTGAACTGCAACAATGATTTGTATTTGTGTTTCGTGTATTTCTCTTCATCTCTTTTCAATAATTTTCTCAGTTGATTTATGCATGTTATTGCTATTGTGATTTTAGTTTGTAAGCCACTGCTCCAATTTTATCTTCTATCTGATAGGGCCCATAGTATAGGGGGAAGAGCTTCTGATTGACTATGTTTTCCATACTTTGCTGTTTGAATGGTTGTTTCATTCGATTCAGAGCTCTGTTAAGCTGTTCCTTCATAACTTTTAGAGCAACCTCTCTTTCCTTCATCCACTGATCCACTTCCTTAATTTTTGAATTCCCTAGAACGTATGGTAAGTGTAGTGGAGGTGGAGTACTATACAAAGCTTCAAAAGCTTCTGTAGCCTTATCACTCCACTTAAAGCCATCTTTCCTTAGTAAATCTGTTAGAGGTTTGCTCACCACCCCATATTGCTTTATGAACTTCCTATAATAGCCTGCCAAGCCTAGAAATCCACACAGTTGTTTCTGGTTAGTAGGTACAGGCTAAGTAGCTATTGCTTGAATCTTCTTAGGGCCTGTATACACTCATCCTTTCTGGATCAAGTGCCCCAAGTACTCCACTTTATTAGTGTCAAACTCACACTTGCTCCTCTTGGCCACCAGCTGGTTCCCCTGCAGCCTTGAACACCTTTCTCAAATACTTTGCATGCTTCTTCATTGTTAAATCATAATACCCCTCATGAGTCCTGAATGCAGTCTTCTGTATGTCATCCGGATGTATTTTAGCTCCTTCTTCCAACAAAATTTGATGGTCATGTGCCCTTTGAGGAGATAAGGTAGTGATTTTATTGTAAAGAAAAGAGAATTCCTCCATAAGATGTTGAAGGTCTTGAGGAACCTGTTTTGTTTTATGAGTGTTGCCATAGCAATCTTGGCTGCTACTGCTATCAAGAGACAAGATTTGAGCTTGATAAATAGGACACCTTTTCCTATCATTTTATTAATAGCTTGCTACTTCACTTGCTTAACTGCTGTTTGATTGATACCCTGTAGTTTGTGGGATGCTCCATTAACTGTGAATTCCATGATTGAAGTTTTGAAGTTCTATGTAATATTTCCTAAGAATGCTAGCCACTGTATTCCTAAGACTACCTCACAGCCTCCTAATGCTGAAATGAGGAAATCAAATTCTTAGAGCCTTGCATTTCCCATCTAAACCCTTTACATTTGCAAGTACATACTATTGTCTGCCCATTAGCTACAGTTATCCTTAAGGGAGTAATAGGTTCAATTTCACACCCTATTCCCTTAACTAGTGCAGCATCCAATACGTTATATGTACTACCAGAATTTATAAAAATATGGATTGCTTTCTTCTTATGTGTCCCAACTAACCTCATTGTTTGTAGTTCATCTCCAGCTTGTATGCCCTCCAATGTATATAGCGAAATAAGAGGTCCTCCTGTGTCATCTTTATCATCACGGTACCTCTTCCCCACCAATTTCTTCCTCCTTTTGATGTACAATCACAGTATACAAGTATTTCTTCTGACAACGATGTCGTGGTGTAAATTTCTTATCACACCAAAAATAGAGATTCCTTGCTCTTTTATCTACTAATTCAGCTTATGTCAACATCCTCTTCCTTTGGGGTAGGTTAGATTTCCCAGCTGCATTCAGCTTCTGATTAGGATTGGGCAATCGAGGGGAAACTGGAGTAGGTAGCAATGGAGGCATCCTTCCCACATTGGCTTGAGAAGTAGCATGTGGAATCTGGTAATGGGCTTTACCAATTACAAGACTCTTATGATCACTTGCTAGATTGTGCTGAATAGACCGGATGCTAGCATCTTGGAGTCTAGCAAAGGCATATACCTGTCGCAGTGTTGTAAGCCCTTGTATCATTACTACGAACCCGATCTCCTCTCTCAACCACTGAGGAAGCAATTTAAGATGCTCTCCTCGCTCAAATCGATTTTGTGAGCGCACCTATCAAATTCCTCAATATACTCCATCAGAGTTGCAGTCTGGGTCAGCTTCTTAAGATCTGACATCAGGTGAGTATATGCCCTATCCCCAATCCGAATCTTTATAACTTACTCGTATTCCTCCCATGGTAGCTCAGCTTGCATTCCCCTGCTCTTGGTGAAGGATTGGTGCCACTCTAGTGCCTTATCTCCAAAGTGCAGTGAAGCTAGCCTCACCTTAGCATTTTTTGGCGTACAATCGATCTAAAAGAAATGTTCACATCTATACAGCTAGTTGAGGAATTTGATTCCTTCAAATCGGGGGAACTCAACCTTTGTAAATCGTGTAGCTAGCTGGTAGGGAACTTCTTTGATTCTGCCTGGATTGGGATTTGTCTACAACTGATCGGTCGAAGTTTCCACTCCCTTTGTAGAGACTTGAGCTCTTAAGCCTCTTATCTCCTCCATCATTAAAGGAAATGACTGATTTAATGACTGCTCCAGCTGTCTGTGTGGAATCCCAGTAAGGCCTAATCTGAGTCAGAGGGGGGTGAATGACGGATTTTTAAAATCAGAGTGTCTGAGAAATCGGAAAGGGAACAGTTTGTTTTAAAGAGGATTTAGCTTTGGATGGATGATACTGAGACTGAAATTCTCAGTATGTGGTTTT
>CAOJCR014578770.1:0-10466 GCA_948330485.1 Euphorbia neoarborescens | reverse complement strand
TCTACCATAAGATTCTTGCCCCGGATAACATTCCACTATGGTTGTTTGTTTCTCTCTTTTCTTCTTCTCAAGCAAATAGCCCCCATATGGAAATTCAAGCTTATTTTTCTTATTTTTTTAATTTAATCAATAATATTGATTTCGACTTTTAATGTAAATGTTACTCACAATCTTTACAATTAGATTATGCAATTTTAATTTTGCATTAAACTTCTAAAAAATTATGCAAGAAGAATATTCTTCATGTTTTCACAAATTAAAGACATTTTGATGCTCTTACATGTTTGTGACAGTCGTGCGATCTATAGACTTCATTTTAGTTCCATATACAGACTTTGTAGTGTCGGTTGTTTGGACAGCTAATTGTTAAAGAGCTAGAGTTTGGCCATACGACACTTGGGAGATACCCATTAGTTCGGATTTGGTCCTTTTGTGCTAGGGGAATCAGGGGTCCATAACTTAATGCTAATGTTTGCTACTTATTTGAATTTCCATCTTTTCAGACAGTTCTTACAAGATGCATAAGTCGTCATTGCCTCCCAATATGGTTGAGCCTGTTCCAATGACAGACAGCAATACTCCGTTTGAGAGTATACCCAGTAGCAAAAGTTACAAAGCAGAGTTGTCCCTCTTAGATCTATTTTCTGGTTGTGGTGGAATGTCAACAGGTTTATGCCTTGGTGCAAAAGTTTCTTCTATTGATATTATAACGGTAATCTCCTGATAAAAAAATGTTTTTTAAAAAAAAAATTATGTGCAGTTTCTTTGTTGGTCTTTTGTTAATTAGTATCTGCATTTTACTTTAGAGATGGGCGCTTGATAGTGACAAGTCTGCCTGTGAGAGCTTCAAACTAAATCATCCAGAAACTCATGTGAGTACACCAAATAAAAATTTAGAAGTTCTTTTTATTTGGTGAGAAGATTTTACTACAAACAAAATATTCATGTTTTTATTTTATAGGTTAGAAATGAATCTGCTGAGGATTTTCTTGAACTGCTTAAGCAATGGGAAAAGCTGTGCAAAAAATATGCAGTAAATGACACAGAAAGAATACATCAGCCAAGTTCAATTTCCCTTGGAGATTCCAAACAAAGAAAAAATTCTTCAGAAGATAATGGAGACCCGGGTGAATATGAAGTTTCAAGAGTGGTTGATGTTTGTTACGGAGATCCTGATAAAACAGGATATCATGGACTGAAATTAAAGGTACTTGATCCTTAAAAAAATGAGCCATGCTTTTTATGGTTACAGTTTGTATTCAAGTCTTCATGATCTGTGAAATATATGGTTCTAATTCGCTCATTGCTACTTCAGGTTCACTGGAAGGGTTATAGTTCAAGTGAAGACACATGGGAACCAGTAAAAAACTTAAGGTATGCTCTGTGTTATTGTAACAAAACTTATGCTTAATTCATTCTATAACTTATTCATTCAAAAAATTTTAGCAACTGTCAAGAATGCATTCAAGATTTTGTAAGATGTGGCTTCAAGTCCAAGATCTTGCCTCTTCCTGTAAGTTCTATTTCATTGATGCTACAAACTATTTCTTGCTAATATGTTTTTGGATTTATTTCACATTTACAAGTCGTTCTAATTATTCAATCCATTCTAGGGTGATGTTGATGTCATTTGTGGAGGACCTCCATGTCAGGGGATAAGCGGCTATAATCGCTTCAGAAATGTTGATTCTCCACTTTCTGATGAAAGAAATCGTCAGATTATAGTCTTTATGGACATAGTGCAGTTCTTGAAACCAAAATTTGTATTGATGGAAAATGTTGTTGATATTCTTAGATTTGACAAAGCTTCTTTAGCAAGATATGCTTTAAGTCGTTTGGTTCATATGAAATACCAAGCAAGGCTTGGAACTATGGCAGCTGGCTGTTATGGTCTTCCACAATTTCGGTTGCGTGTTTTTGTGTGGGGAGCTCATCCTAGTGAGGCAAGTTTATACATTTTGTAGCTTCAATATCAACATGATAGAATTGATAGGAACTGCTTGACCATTTCCATGACCAAAGTTGTAATTTACTTTGAAACTCTATTGATATTCATGTGGTTTCAAATGAAGATGGCTATAAAGAGCTTTCTTACTGACCTCTGGTATATTATTTGTTGCTTCAGTATTTTCCTGTCAACACTATGTGCTTCATGATACATTTTTAACTGCTTGATATTCATCTGCATCATGGTAATTTAAGAATTTTTTTTTCTTCTCTTATTTTTTACATTTTTTGTTTAATTGACTTCCTGCAGAAACTCCCTCAATTTCCGCTTCCTACACACGATGTAATTGTCAGATATTGGCCTCCACCTGAGTTTGAGGTGTCATTTTTCTTTCAAATACTATTCAACATATTGACATCATACAATTTATGCTTAATTAGTTGACACTGTTTTTTTTCAGCGAAATACTGTTGCCTATGATGAAAACCAGCCTCGTGAACTTGAGAAGGCCTCGGTCCTTCAAGATGCCATATCTGATCTTCCACCGGTAGTCTCATCATGTACCATTCTCTATTTGTTGTTTCTACTGGTTGAATGCACTTTCACTATTACCTCATCTAGGTTGACGATATAGGTCACAAGCCATGAGGACCGTGAGGAATCAACGTATCAAAAGCCTCCAGAGACTGATTTTCAAAGGTTTATAAGGTCAACAATACATGGTAATGTGGTTTATTTCTTTTATAATAAAAGGTAAAGTAGAATTAATAGGGATAATTTGGATCTTTCTACATGTAGAGATTCTGTGGGCCTTGAGAGTGTTGGCTTAACTGAGCGACTAAGAATGGGTTGAGCCCATGTAATACAATGCAATTGGTTTGTGTTACGGCCCCAATCTACACTGCTTTTATATCACTCTTTGATCTCATTTATTTCTGATGCGATTCGCATCTCATCATCCACAGCACTAAATATTGAGATATGATTCGTTGTGGTCATGGGGAGCCACTTGGTTCATTTGTTGCAATGTAATCCTCTTTGCTTTGCTGTTTAATATTGAAACGTGACTTTCAAGGCTTATCCTAATTGGAATACTCTTAGTTCAAAAACGAGAGACAAATGTTGAATGATTATCTAGTGTGGACTAAATATTACTCATTTTCATATAATAGTTCTTTTCCATTTGACTTCAGTCATTCACAATGTATTACTTTCACCTAGACATACAACAGATCTTGTTAAATTAAGTCCTTTTTATGAAAGCATGGACCTTGGGAGGGGGGAGGGGGGATTTGCATCCCTTGTTAATACGTGGTTTATTGCATTGTATTGATTTTTTTTCTTGTAGCTATAATGTTTCTACAAGTAGTTAGCTACTTCCTATTTTAACCCATCTGCTATGCTACAGTTTTATTTCCTTTTTCCCATGCATAAAAGGAAAAAAAGTCAATCCCAAATTGTGAGCTTGCATATTGAATTTTGTTAAATGGCTTTTGTTCATGTCAACCATCTGATAATGGCTTCACTGACAATATTAAAGTGAAAACGAGAAGTTTAGGGACTCAATGTGTGCAAAAATTTGTCAGGGGCTGATTACATTTTTTTTGTAAAAGTTCAGGGAGATCAAGATGTGTTTTCCCCATTTATTATTTACTTGTTATGGAGAACAAGACTGCTTTTCTTTGTTACATTTATTCTACTTAACTTCTCCCTGTTGTGTGGAACTGTAGAGATGACTGGTACTTCATGGGATAACATTACAGAAATGAAGAATTTGTTATACGATCATCGTCCTTATCCACTGACTGAGGATGATTATGCTCGAGTTTGCCTGATTCCTAAAGAAAAGGTTTAATGGATACTAACTTCCTATTGATATTGACTTTGTCATAATTGTTTCTTTTTCTAATCCAAAGCATTACTAGGGAGCAAATTTCAGGGTTCTCCCTGGTTTAGTTGTTGGAAGTGATAACGTTGTCCGGCGAGATCCAAGTATAAAGCAGCCATTGTTACCCTCTGGAAAGCCACTGGTGAGTGCTTTGCTACATTTCCTCCTAGAAACATGGACATATATACGTGGATGGAGAAGTGGATGGAGAATAACCTATCCCTCCAATCTCTTATTGTGGGGTGTCATTAAAGTAGGATAAATAATAAACTAAATGGGTGAGGGTACTCTTGTGATAGAAAACTACAATGCCAAGAAAGCATCCAATTTGGGATGTTTAATCGAGCTGTTTATAGTTACTTAGATCTCTAGTGCAAGGTTCCTCGGCACCGACATAATAGTTCACTTTTGAATTTGTTTACACATCTTAACTCGTATGATTGTTCACTTTCAAATTCTTTTTAGATGAGCCATCTGGTATTTGATTGTCGATATGTAATTACACACTTGAAAGGTGCGATTTGGGAAACTTCAACTAAAATAACAAGAGTTGAGATACATTGCAGACTTTCTCATTAGATCCAGGAAAAGATAGTGATAAGATTAGTTTCAAATAGGATGCTGATTTAAATGTTTTGAAGCATGAAGGTTTCTCCCAATCCATAAAAAGTTAAATGAAGGGAAGAAAAAAAAAAAGGAGAAACCAGGTAGAAAACATTATTGAAAGTTAATGGATTAGCACAAGTGAATCTAAATTAGAGGAACTTGTCGAAGAAGGTTGTAATTCGGTGATTTTCATGGCATAGCATATAATATTTTGGTCAATACTGAATTAGGCTGATTAAATTGACAGAAAAACTTGCTTGCCTTATCAACTTGCAGGTACCGGACTTTGCCTTCACATTTGAACAAGGAAAGTCCAAAAGGTCTGTAAAAGGTTCCAAATGCTATTTAGTTTATTTTGAATATCCCTACCTTTTAACCAATTAATTATATGCAGGCCATATGGCAGATTATGGTGGGACGAGACCGTATCAACAATAATCACATTCCCGGATCCTCACAGCCAGGTCCCTCCCTGCTCTTGTTTCATATGATCAGTAATATGTTCTAGATATTGATTTGAGTTGTTGGTCATCTCATAGTTATCAAAATCACATGATTCACGATTTGAATGGTACGATTCAATATGATTCGTAAGGTTTTCGAGGTGGATCTATAGTGTATCGTTTTATCTTTGAATCTAATGATTCACTACCAAATCGGTATCGATTCATCCGATTTGACACCGATTCACCCGATGCTCTGATTCATAAAATTTAGCTTAATTTCATTTAGAATATTACGCGAAGAGAATTAAACGACATAGCTGGTAGCGAGTATATATCCCTATGCATGTATTAATCAAGTTAAAGATGCAAATACCCACGCGTAGTCGGTCTTTATCTAACCTAGATTCACACAATACTGCAAGTATACGGGTCGCACAAATAGTATAAAACGGATTTTTGAGTCCGAGTATCGATCCTAAGAGGAATGGTCGGCGATTCATCATGTTTATTAACTCTGTCTATGGTAATCATAATTTGAGAGTGTTTATATTTACTATTGTACAGAAATTAAACCTTATGAAGACAACACTTAGCAAGTATGAAATACAGTACATTTGGAACGGTGTTGTCTACGTTATTATTTCTCATGATCATATGAATTTAACCTTAAATTGGCATGCATGGATGGAGTATTCGTTCTTTGATTATTCTAACGAACATTACCGGAATTGGTATGATTAACTCTACCCAGTTCATATGGATTTGGTCTTCTACATTCCGCTGCGTCTTTTGATTATTACAATGCACCGAAACATAGATTACAAACCCAAAGTTAAGTACACATGCATATTTCTAGTCTTTTATCTTTCAACAAAACCCTAAAACAACTTCTGTATTCACATAAACAAGGTATGATTAACTCATGTCACATGATTGAAACAAGAATTCAAAGTAAACAAATTAGAATTTCATTCATATAAATCCAACTTGTACAATAAATACAAACTGTTTAGAGAAATTAGAATGAAGAACTGTATAATACAAAGATCATACATAATAAAACACAATCAAAGGTTGTCAATCTTCTTATATGCTTGCTTTAGTTTGTCAGACCAAGGAACCTTTGCATTAGACTTACAAACAGCTATCCTAGAGGGTATGATTAACTCCTCCTCTAAATACACATGTAAATCATACTTACAAAATGTAACGGGAAAGAATGCAAAGCTTATAAGGATTGCACCCTTTTTTCGCAGAGAAACCACACAATCGAGTAGGATGTGTCTTCCTTGCGTCTTCTCCCTACAACAATATCAATGAATGTATATTATTTAAGTGTATATCTCTATATCTATCTAGATCTTGTAAATGATGGATTACTTGGGTATTTATAGAGTTTTAGGATGTTAGAAGGGTGTTTTGATTGGTTAAAAGATGTAGAGACGTGTTAGGATTGGTCTAAAACGGATAAGGATTGATTTGGAATAAAAAGGAGGGAATGCAACGTTCATTTCATGACAAGACCGTTGGAATTAACTGTCTGATTCGAGCAGGTCGCGCTGGCGGCAAGCAGAGCCGCGATCTCGGCTTCCTACTAGAACTTCAGGCCTTGGTTTTGGGAGTAGGTTGCGATCTCGGCAGTCCAAGTCGCGATTGCGACTTTTCTGTGTCATTTCTCCTTTCTTTTTGCTCTTTTGTCCGTTTTTTATCCATTTCTTGTTCTGTTTGTCCCGACTCTTCTCCATTAATCTTGACATGTCATTTTCTATGTCTTGAGTCCTTAACCTTGCAAAAGAAGTATTTTCTACGAAAACAACATACAAACAAACATAAATAACAGAAAATATACATGATATATACCTTATTAGTATACCTAATACACATGCTTTGCACATGTATCAAATTTCCCCACACTTACCCTTTGCTTGTCCTCAAGCAAAGTCATATTTCATTTCTAAACATGCAATTTCGTCAACACAAGTATTCCCTTGAACAATATACTAGTGAATGCAAAACTCAATGCGTAGTGGAATCATTCAATATTCTAGTTGAGGAACGAAACGTAGTCCAACAAGTCATGACATAGTTTACTTATGTGTAACACAAGAACTTCGTAGATTGTTAGTTAAACATCTATTACTTCCTTAAAACATGCTGTTCAAACCATATCTAAGATAAAAATGATAGATTTTTGGGACAATTTTTGCACACATGCTCTAGTTTCAAGTCTCGAGGCATTTTTAGGTAACTTAGGTTTCTACACTCAAAGTAGCCGCATTTTATTCTCCATATCACTTCTCACCTTTTACCTCGTTTCTTACTTCTCTTTGCATATCTTTTGAAAGAAATAAAGTAGATGTTTTTATGGTTTTTAGTGGTTGCATTTTATGCTCCATACAACTCTCCTCTTTTGAACATATAATACTTTACTTTTCTCTCAATTGATACCCTCATCCTTTATTGACTAAAAACTCACATGAATTATGTCTTTAGTTTCCCTTGTTCAATCAATGAATCTAGATATAGAGTTTTTTTTTACAATGTTTAAGTATCCATAGTTGTGCAACTAAGTCTAGGTGTTCAAATGCATAACATAACAACTTATCCTTTGACTAGTTGAACTTTTATTTAGGTGTTAATAAAACATTGCATTCCAAAAACTATTAAGTTCATGCGAGTCATATGCTAAAGGGAATAAAGTATAAAAACAAAGGTCATGATTAAGACAAAACAAAAATTTGCTATGAACAATAAAGAACAATTGCATGAGAATTGGTATTTAAGTAGTATAATCATGTATAACATAATAGGCATAAACTTATATCATATTCTATCCTAAGAAACTTGTGCATGATATCCTTAAAAAGACATAAACATGTTTTTGATTTTCAATGTAGATAGAAAAATTTAAAATTTAAGCCTATTTTGTACTTAACATAGTATATAACAGATATAATATATGTATACTTTAACATATGTGTTTAAACATATACTCCCTCACACTTAAATGACACAATGTCCTCATTATGTGGAAGTACACGGTTCACATAAACATAAACATAATAAAAATTTTCATAAAACAAAAAGGATAGAAAAACTTCCTTTAGTGGGTTTCTTGAATGGGCAGAATGTTGAGAAATCTTGATTGGCCTTATTGCAATTAGCCTTGTCGCGACAGCGAGGTGCACAAGTCGCAGTCGTGAGAACCTTTGCCCAGCTTATCTCTTGTATTCGCCATGCTCAACATTTGCTTTATAAAAGTATGACTGAATAAATAACATCATTAGCCAACTCTTAGGATTAACTCCAAAACTTAACCCAAATAAAAAAATAAAAATAAAAGCAAACAAATTAATATACGACATGAAAATATATAAAAACATGCAGTAGATATAATCCATAGATCAGAATACAAAACATTTACTCCACTGGCAACCGTTCGACGGCAACGGCGCCAAAAACTTGGTAGCTAGTATATATCCCTAGGCATGTATTAGTCAAGTTAAAGATGCAAATACCCACATGTAGTCGGTCTTTATCTAACCTAGATTCACACAATACCGCAAGTATACGGGTCGCATAAGTAGTATAAAACGGATTTTTAAGTACGAGTATCGATCCAAGATAACTGGTCAGTGGTTCATCATGTTTATTAACTCTGTCTATAGTAATCATAACTTGAGAGTGTTTATATTTACTATTCTACAGAAATTAAACCTAATGAAGACGACAATTAGCAAGTATGGAATACAGTACATTTGGAACGGTGTTGTTTACGTTATTATTTCTTATGATCATATGAACTTAACCCTAAATTGGCATGCATTGATGAAGTATTCGTTCTTTGATTATTCAAACAAACATTACCGGATTTGGTATAATTAACTCTACCCAGTTCAGATAGATTCGGTCTTCTACATTCCGCTACGTCTTTTGATTATTATAACGCACCAAAACATATATTACAAATCTAAATTTAAGTACACATGTATATTTCTAGTCTTTCATCTTTCAACAAAATCCTAAAACAACTTCTGAATTCACATATAACAAGGTATGATTAACTCATGCCACATGCATTGTATTGAAACAAAAATTCAAAGTAAACAAATAAGAATTTCATTCATATAAATCCAACTTGTACAATACATACAAACTGTTTAGATAAATTAGAATGAAGAAGTGTATAATACAAAGATCATACATAATCAAACACAATATAAGGTTGTCAATCTTCTCATATGCTTGCCCTAGTTTGTCAGACCAAGGAACTTGTATTAGACTTACAAACAATCATCCTAAAGGGTATGATTAACTCCTCCTCTAAATACACATGTAAAACATTCTTACAAAATGTAACGGGAAAGAATGCAAAGCTTATAAGAATTGCACCCTTTTTCCGCAGAGAAAGCACACAATTCAGTAGGATGTGTCTTCCTTGCGTCTTCTCCCTATAGCAATGTCAATGAATGTAAATTCTGTAAGTGCCTATCTCTATATCTATCTATATCCTGTAAATGATGGATTACTTGGGTATTTATAGAGTTTTAGGGCCTGCTTGGGTGAAGCTTTTTGAGGGGCTAGTAATGGAAGGGTTAAGACCAACCTTCATTTGGATACGAGATTATTGAGGGGTCAGGTTTTAGTAAAGGCATGCAAAGTTTGAAAAAAACTAATTTTTTTTTAAATTTTGAACCCACCAATTTAGAGGAGTGGGAGGAGTTGAAAATTGTTAGACAAAAATAATCTCACATAAAATTATAATAACAATTCTTCTATAATAACAAATGGTTAATTTTGTAATTTTATATCCAAGACTTTATAAATTTTTCCTTTGCTCCCAAACATGATAATGATAAAAGCTTTCCTAACCCGACCCGACCCTTCCATTCCCTTCTCTTCCTTAATGGCCCTTTAAAAACTCCATCCAAGTAGGCTCTTAGGATGTTAGAAGGGTGTTTTGATTGGTTAAAAAATGTAGAGACGTGTTAGGATTGGTCTAGAATGGATAGGGATTGATTTGGAATGAAAAGGAGGGAATGCAACGTTCATTTCATGACGAGACCGTTGGAATTAACTGTCTGATTCGAGCTCGCGCTCGCGGCTTCCTACTGGAACTTCAGGCCCTGGTTTTGGGAGTAGGTCGCGATCGCGACTTTCCTTTGTCATTTCTCCCTTCTTTTTGCTCTTTTGTCCGTTTTTTATCCATTTTTTGTTCCGTTTGTCTCGATTCTTCTCCATTCATCTTGAGATGTCATTTTCTATTTCTTGAATCCTTAACCTTGCAAAAAAAAGTATTTTCTACGGAAACAACATACAAACAAACATTAAAGAACACAAAATATACATGATATATACCTTATAGTATACCTAATACGCGTGCTTTGCACGTGTATCAATAGCAAATTCAGAAAATATAAATATTAGAATAAATTTAAGCTTTAAATAAAAGCTTTTTTTTTAAAAAAAAAAGCTTCTATTTAGGATTTATACTAAACAAAAAAAACATTAGGTCTTTCCTATTTGTTAAGAGTAAAAAAGAAATTAGCGTTAATAAAAAATAAATAACCAAAATATA
>CAOJCR014577935.1:0-11979 GCA_948330485.1 Euphorbia neoarborescens | reverse complement strand
CCCACCTACATACCTTCTTTGCTTCATGTCATCCCACCATTTCAACAAAGAAGTTGGCAGTCTCGAAGACACCCATTTCACCATTCTTCTTTCGCTCAACCCATAGTCCCAACAGACTTGTTCTACTTCGTCTACCCATTCGCAAAACTCATCTTCCTCAAAATATTTACGGAACATAGGAAGATCAAAATCTCTATTCATTTTTTTTCTCTTTTTTTTGTATATCAAACGTAAATAAAAGGATAGTTGCTAACCTTCCCTTCTCAAAGGATCAGTTTTTCAGCTCGAGAAGTTCCTATCTTCCAGAGAACGGCGAAGCTTTGATACCACTTGATACGGACAGCGTCGGCACGGCTGCGAGGGTTTCGCGATTGCCCAACCCACAAAGCGAAGGGATTCTCGGGCCTAACCCCGACGGAGATCAGAATCCCCTATTTCCGTCCTTGGAATCCACCAAGAACAATAAGAATTTCTCAAAGAAGAAACTCACAAGAATGACCTTGAAGGTTTTTGATAAAATTGTATTGATGATAAAGTTGATTTACAAATGAAGGATTTGGGGGTATTTATAATAAAACTAAAGCCTAAAACTATTAAAAGAAAAGATAAAGAAAATAGAAAAGTTAAAGGTACAAATACCCAAAAGTATGGGTGCAGGATTTGGTTACTTTATGTGAAATCATAGCCTACTTTTACGCCCCAAATCCTGCCAAGGTTATGATGGCAACTCAGATGTGGGACCCAGCTTGACTACTGTGAATTATGTTCTCCGATAGCTTTCAGTCCCTCCACCTTAGATGACTCGGTCCCTCTCCTTTGGTTCAGCTCATATGAGGTTCGGTCCTTCTCCGTTGAAGTTAGGTTCAGCTAGCTCTAGATTCGGCTATCTTGAATACATTCGGCTCAGGCATCTTTGATGGTTGTCCGGTCGAATCTAGTGGTGAGGTTGACTTTAGGTTTGGCTCCCTTCTAGATTCGGTTTGCCTTCTTTGGTTCGGCATCCAACATTATCCATCCGCCTTATTTCATTTGATTCGGCCTCCCTCAGTTGGCATCCGGTTCCATTATCTGATATTCATCTCTCTTTATGCCTAGCTCCTTGATTCCGCATTTGGTCTACTTATAGATTCGGCATTCGGCCTTTTAGAGATGGATGTCTTAACTTTGTCCTTTGTAGCCCTCTTCAGCTGTCTCTCTCAAGATTCGCCAATGGCTAGATTTGCCACCTTACTTAGCATCTAGCCATTCAGTCCGTCCGGATGTGGATCCGGTCTTGGGCTTTGGTTGTGACAGTTCAGCCCCTTGATCTGTCATTCCATCTTTCTAATCTCCGCACCCTGTCACACCCGGTATCCTCCATCTGTCCAGGTAGGACATCCGATCTATGCTTCGTGTGCATCCATCCGCCCGGTGGGACATCCAGTCTTAGCTCTTGGATCCGGTATCTACAAACGCCCTGGAGGGACATCCGATATCTGTCTTTGTGTGCATTCGGTAGTTCCCTTGATTCAGTTTGGGATTCCATCTGCCTAGATGTGCATTCGGAGGTACCCGTGATTCGATCCGGGAGTTTGGCCATATAGATTTGGGCGTTTGGGTTCGGCATCTAGTCATCAGTATGGATGTCCTCATCATTCATCTCTATTGATTGTTTTTTCCTCCCCTTTGTTCATTACTATTGCTTGTAAGAAATCCTAGATTTACTTTAGTTGTGATTTGACATTTTTTTTAGTTTGGAACAATACATTTTCCATCAATTATTCCAGAAATGATAGTCCAGATAGTGATTATACAAGAGCGATATACAAGTTTTTAGTTGAATACCATAATCGCCCCTTTGAACTAGGATAAAAAACTGTAATCAGAGTAATGAATCTAGAATGGGATGAAAGTACTATTATGTCAACTGAACCTAGTCAAGAACATTCATCATCACTTGATGTCTTTGATCATGAGTAAGAGGAAGACAATAGGTAAAGCTCTTCAACAATATTGAGCGAATAAATTGACAATAATGAGTCACCAGTTGATGGGATGAAATTCTTATCACAAAATGTTCCTCAGTTTATGTAGCTATCTCTTAAGACAGAAACAATAGAAAGAGACCAAAACTATCAATGGTGCTTTTGCCTCTTCTTCAAACACCAAAATCTAAAACGAAGACTCCTTGAAGATAAAACATGGCATCAAAAATGCACCAGGCCATCTTTTACCTTATGCAGCTGTGTGCTTGGGAGCATGAGTCACCCGATTCTAATGATGAGAGTATGTATTACCTTTTTATATATATTTAAGTGTTTAAGATTTCTTAAAAATCACAAATCGACCGAATCACCTTTGACAGAATGCAAGTCAGAATACCAACCCAAAAAGCCCTAAAACCGAGAAATGAGCTGCTTCATCCTTCTGTGGGCCACGAGATATGTCATTTAACCAACCCAAATTGGTTCATAAATCAATGAAAAATTATTAACCAACCCAAGAAAAGCTTGAACCAACTCAAACAGGCAAAAACCTGGATGAAGAACCCAAATGCTGAAAATCTACTTTCCGATTCACCCAGCAAGTTGATCCGCATGGCTCAACTTAAACTAAATTTGAGTTGTACGGATAAACACATAAATTGGGGTTGAGCCACATGGCTTATCCTTGAGCCGTATGGCTCAACCCTCAATTGAGCAAAAACTGGCCCGGTTAGACCCATTTCACCCATAAATCCAAAATCGAGCAGTATATCTTCCTAATTAGTAGATGAGCCATTCAAGTTGAGTCGTGCAGGTCAATCCACTTGAGTCATATGACTCAACTCTGATCTGTATGGCTCAAGTCCGATTCCAGTCCTAATTTCTTCCCATTTTGGAGTTGAGCCGCACTTCTCATCTTTGAGCCACATGACTCATCTCTCGAACCCCAAAATTCTATAAATAAGAGACTCATTTTACTTCTAAAAGGTTTGAGATTTTGATGCAGAAAGGCCATTCTGTCCAAATAACCCCCAAACCTCCTAAAAACATCCGTTTTCAGAATTTTGGTAACCAAAAGCTTTCAAATTCGATTCTCAAGCAATCCGAAGCTCTCCAAATCAAGATAATTTTAAAGAATCTTAACCCTTTTATTTCTATTATTCCATTTTTATTGTATTTTATTCTTTATTTGTTTATATTTGGTTGATTCGAGCATCGTTTCTTCTTCTTCTTCTAACTCTATTTCTTTTCAAATATTTATTTTTTCGAGGTCCCAAAACCAATTTAGGGATCCCTTTGTGCAAAAAAATAAGTTGTGTGGTTAATTATTATCCATATAATTTATTTATGTCTTGGAAAAATAATAAAAACATAAATTTTATTTTTGTTCCTTCTTAAATAAATAGGAATAAATAATGACATTTGGATGTAGTTTTGATCCATTTGTCTTATTAAAATCCTAAATTCATTTCCAACTATTTTAATTTCCATATTACATCTGGGGTTAACTCTTTTGGGTCATAATGCCAAAAGATCTAAATCTAGCCCTAATATGGTTCAAATGAAATTAAATAGGAACTTTTAATAATCTATTTTTCTCTTTTGGATGTGGAATTAAACTTTTCTGGTTCATAAGCCTAGAATTTTAATTCGGCCCCAAATATATTCAGTCGAGTTCAATAAAAATCTTTTCATAAGCTTTTATAATTGGTACTATTTTACACATAAACATTTACTTATTATATTCAAGCATATAACTTATTTCTTTTCATGTATAATACCTAGAATACATATTAGGAACCTCACGAATGAGATATCCATATATCTTGGGATAACCGACCCATATTCATATGTGAGGTATGTAATTTAAGCCAAAGAAGTTTTCCATAGTCAAATCTCGTTTTTCCATCTTTCTAATTATTTGAAAGCACAGTTCCAAAATTAATCGAATTTTGGGATTGTCATGCTTGTGGGTGATTAACTATTCCCTATTTTGTAGGTGTTTAGTTAGGTCATATGTATTGGTGTGTCCTAGTTCGTAGGTATAGATTCCTTTGCATATTATGCATTTAGTATTTTACTTTGTATTAATATACATTTAGTGCTATGAAATAACGATATTAATCTATTTGATTATATATTATGCTGTATAATAAATAGAGAATCCAATTATTGTAATCATAAATAAATACATCCTAGGTTTGTTCTAGGTCATGGGAATGAATAGAACTACAAATCTATGCATCGGTTGATTGTGAGCCAATCAAAGATGTGGGTACATGTGGTCCCCACATGGTACTGGATAGTTCCACACAAGGAACACTATATGGTGAAGTCGTCATTGCTGTGTTTCTTGTGTAGGACTTATTTTATCCTTAGACCTGAGAGCATTGCATTACTGCATGGGATCTCATGCACTTTGACATACACCTAACTATCTGTAACAGGATGCAAATACGGATGTGATTAGGTGAGCCAGTGAACATGTATGTGATGTGAATGTGTCAATGGAATTACCACTCAGCACTTACTGAGATGATATCACCGACCACTTGATGGATTAGGATTGTGAGTGTGTGGCCGTACCCAAATGAGTTGGGCTTTCATTTATCTCAGCAATGTATTCTACATTAAGGAAGATATAGTAATATGGGATGGCAGAACCATGCCCCCTACTGTATATGTATCTTCGGATATAAGCTAATAAGGGATAATACAAGTACAACTACTGGGACATATTTTTTCTTCTAGAGATGCTTCTAGCTGTCTTGATTGGGGGCTATTATGCGTTTGCTAGAACCCATTTAATAGTCTGTGGAACTTGGTCCTGCTGCCAAAATATAGATAGCCTCATAGGATCTTGCAAATTGAGGTTCTGGCTTCAGATTAGTTGGTCTATGAGTTTGGAAAGATTAATTAAATAAATATGGATTGAAGAAATCATATTTGATTTAATTAATAAATTAAATCCGAAATATTTAATTAATGAATTTATATGTGGTAATTAATTAATTATGAATTAATTGAATTACACATAGTGAATAATTTAATTAAATAAAATGCATACAATTTTAATTAATTAATTTATTATGAATGGAATTTAATTAGTTTATGTGCAATTGGAATTAATTAGATTTTGATTAAAATCTAATTATGCTAACTGACATATTTAATTGAATTAATTCATAGTTAAAATTAATTGATCGATTTACCATTTGGTGAAATTGAGAATTAAAATATAATGCATGGATTTAATTAACCGCTTACGAAATTATTTTGAGTCGGTGGAATTTAATTGGACCGATTAAAATTAATTGGGTCTGAGAGGAATAGTGGTCTGCATTTTTATAAGCCAGTCCATTAAGGTTTCTGCAGTCCAATATATAAGGAATAAGATAGGTGAAATTAGGTTGTGAGTTTTGCTGCAATTTCCGTTAAACCCTAAAAGAAAAGAGAGATTTTTTGTTCCATCATTCCTTCCGATTTCATGAACACCGATAATCCAATCTTGACCCCGCTAGGACGGATCTGCTACCTAGAGAAGCTCGTACAGTACTCTTTGATTGGATCGCAGGGATTCAGTGGCATCTCGGAAGAGATAAACTATAAGTTTCTGGATCTTTCTTTTTATTTCTTCTGCAAACCCTAAAGTAGTTCCTATTAGATAGATGTTTAATTAAATCCCTCAAATTCTCCAAATCAGCTCCTACGGGATTGAATCTGAAAATTTTAAAAACCTTCCGCTGCGTCTGTTGAATGTCCGGGCCGAATTCGATCCCTTACAATATGGGTGTCTCTTTTATTTAATTTTCAAAATTACAACTTTCATGACATATAGATTTTTTTGTGTATATTAGGCGACTGTATCCCTAATTCCCACATTTTTATCAAATTTATCCCCTAGGGTAGTTTTATGTGAAATAGTTGTAATGTTGTGAATTAAATTTAATTCATTGCTTTTGCATGAGCGCCACATGCATAAATAATAAAATGAATCAGGTCTATCTGAATGTATATTTAATTCCAATTTCCAAATTAGTAAGTGATTCATCCTGACCTCAGAATCTCTCACTTTTTGTATGGTGGCCTCACCTGGTTCAGCCATGCCTAATTTCCCGATTTGAGCTTATCCGAGTGACGACTTCAATCAAACCAATTAAAAGCAAATTTTTTTCTAAAAAATCAAAAGCCACAGTGCGATTAACAAACATCTCGCTTATAATTTCTAGGTCACCTACTCTTAGTGGCGACTCTACTAGGGATTTTCTTTTTAATGAAAATTTTTATATACTTAAAATAAAAAAGTTTTTGGATGAACATCGAATATAAATTTTTAAATTGTAATTGAAATTAAGCCAAACATTTTTATTTTTATACTTCATTTAGATCTTGCATTTAGGAGAACGCTATTTACCTGGTGAATCTGAGAAAGCGTAGCATATGTTCCACTTTGGTCATAAGGAATCCTATTAGAGGAACCACTCATACGCTTAGTACGTACTATAACTTCAAGTTATGTGAAGTAAATCGAACTAGGAGAACCTTTATACTTTACCTGTAACCAAAGCCCACATATAGAGAAATTAGCAATTTTCTATAGGATACCAAAACTTGTGTGTTTGCATATGTAGTTACGTTACCCCACCTAGGAAAGAGATTATCTTCACCGCGTAGAGTTATAAGGTTGGGAATAATGCGTCGCATGCTATGTGTATATTCCTATTTGTGATGTGACCTAAACATATGTATAAGCCATATTTTAAATTAAGTTGCATACATATGTATGTCATGCTAACCACATATTTGTACAACCATTATGCATTATATATAAAAGTCACATGTTTATACATGTCATTTACGGGATGCATATGCATTCTTCACATATTCATTAAGTATTCCCATGCATTCTTCACATGAGCTACATGTCCAAACATGTTCATTAAGTATGCTCATGCATTCGTCACATGAAATACACATGTTCACACATATTCATTAAGTATGTTTATGCACCTTTAACATTAATTACACATGTTCACACATACTATTTAAGTATATCCATACATGTTTGACATGGTATTATACTTAACATGTTTATATGCAATAAATTTGAGCAAATCATATCATTCATATGAGTATGTTAAACTTGAATTAATTGGAACTCATATCTAAGAAATGAATATACATTTAAAATGTATTGATACACTCAAGAAGTATGCCTCAATTTTAAGGATTATTCACAAATAGCTTAAAATGTTTATACATCAATCTTCCAATGTTCCAACATATCGTATAGGAATCATTTGCATCATTCCAAAAGCACATTTATCCACATGAACATATATTCAATTGATACAAAAGAGGTGTTTACTTTCAAAATTTGTTTCATTCATATGATAGTAAATTGAGAAAAGTTCTCAATTTCAAGCTTTAAGATTGTTCACATCTTTCTTAATAAAATAAGAATCCATTCAAATAAGCAAAAAGTTTTTAAGTAAGCAAAGTTTTCAAAATGGCAATAATGTGATTGCCCATTTGATGTTCATTATGCATAGCTTTAATATTCACATAGTAAACATTACATTTGAAATGCCATATGTTATACAATTCATATAACATTCATGAAGCATGGTTTTACTATTCACATAGTGACCACATCATATCACTTTGTTAAAATAGCATTTACATGTTAACAACATTGATGATATATAACACATGAAATTTGTTTCCAACTAAAAGTTCAAAAAATCTTGAAGTGTTCATAGTATCATCCTCATGTAATTAAAAAGTATTTACCAATGTGACTAACTTGGCTTGAAACAATTTCAATTATGGAATAGCCTGTGCATTTTCATGTCATCACAAACCTAATCATTCTATCCATCATTACTCAACCAAATATAATGTGCGATTGGAAATCAAATTTTGGTTCTAATGGGGATAAGGTCACCAGTAAGCAATAAGTCCTCACCAATCAAGAGATTTTCAAAGCAATGAATAGTTTCTTTGCAACATAACAATTTTGAGGAATGATTATTGAGGTGGTCAAGAGCGTTAATAATGAAGCAAAATCAGAGGAGAAAGGTGAAGCTAAGAATGATATGCCTGCTTTAGAAGAAGTCAACATAGCTGTGGAAGTTGATGAGAATGAGCTCAAGAGTAGGTTACTAGCCTGAATGAAAGAACATGACTAGGCACAACAAGAAATGGAGGGAAAAATGATGGAGATGATGTATGTCAAATGACTTAGCTATACCAAGCCGAAGGATTTAGCTGCTGTGAGCGGATGACCTTTATCTTAAAGGGCGGACCTTCATTTTCTAAAAAGAGTTTTCAAGGATGAAAATGAAATATTTTTCATTTGAAAATAAAGTGAAATATTTGAAAAGGGTTCGTAAAAGAAATATCTTTCGAGAAAAATTAGTGAAAGCAATATTATTCCTAAGCGAGTGAAACAATTATTTCCAAAACATCTCTCGCTTTAGAAGCCATTTTAAGGTTTTTGGAAAAAGATTTTTTCAAACAAGAATGCTCGTACGAATACGGGCTTAGGAGTTTTGATAAAAATTGAGTTTGAAAAATGGTTTGGAAAACAAATCATTTCCTAAGAGGTTAGGGTTTACTCATTTTGGAACAATTTTTTGCCTAAAAAGCGAGATAATATTTCTGTAAAAGTGAGCTTAATTAAATGTGTGTGTGAACATGGACTCGGTATTTCCTATTTTGAAAATGAAAATAAGTTTAAATCAATTCAAACACGATTCTAAAAAAATAATGACTGGAGTCGCCACCCAGTTTCAAGCTCCACCAGGAATTAAATCACGGTGCTGCTTAAAACTTAAGTATGGACCCAACGTTGTTTACCAGAATTTGGATTCGAACAAGATATCTACTTATCCCGTTTGAAAAAGATATTTCAAAAAAGTTCAACAACATTTTGAACAAAGTACTTTATTTGAGCTTAAATTGAATTTTTGATTTTTGTTTAAGGTGAGCACGAATGCGAAAAGCGATAAATAAATTCGGTAAAAGAAATCACACATTTACAATTATTAACATAAGCTATTCTAGGGGATACATTTATTTAATTGTGGATTGGGGTACAAATACCTAAAATACATGAGTATTTAATGGCCATACAAATAAATAAATGTGGATAAATAGATAAATAAATAAATAAATATGTAGGAATCAAATAAGGTGCATGACCCTATGCTTCCCAAGATTCCACCCCGCTAAAATAGATCCAAGCCGAGAAAAGATCTTGCATCTGACTACGATATAATCTCTAGCTGTAGCAGTCTTTAGAAGAGGTAGGATTTATAAGTTCCTTATTCGAATCTTTTAATTTTTGTTTCTTCTTCCCCCTTCTATTCCAATTTGATAGTAATTTAATTAGATCTGTCAGATCTGCACTACCCAGTCCATAAGGATTGAATTTGGAAATTTTAAAATGCTATTTCTACTGAGCCTGATGAATTTTCGGGCCACATTCGATTTCCAATAGGAAAGACTATAACATGACAACTTGATGGCTTTCTAAGTAGGTCAATCTAGTCTCATATTACTAAGATGTACCAATGTTTATAACTGACCTACCGAGTAATATGGCTAGTTAGCAACTAGCACACAGTCACCAAGCATATAAGTTTATTTTTTTATCCATTCCAACAATTAGAACAACCTGTATAGCTTTACAATTATTACTCAATGGATACTCTATTCATCTTATAGCATAAGATATATAAATGACATAAATTATTGCTTTTTTGTTACCAAACGTATAATGTACATAAAAGTCATGTCTAAGAACTAGGGAACACTAATAATGCCATTGTATATGGAATTAGTTCCCACGTATCATTAATAATTAATGCTGAAAACTCTTCTATCATAGCCTTTCTTGAGTGAAAACTTCTAATTGCATGGAAGTAAATAATAGGTTTGGATGTAATTGAAGTTGTATTCAATGACCGTGGTTTTCCATTTCCTGTTTATACTCAAGTGATCATACGATATTTCGATGTGGCCTCTAAATAATGTTGATCGAGATCTATGTTGTTGCCAATCAATAACAAGCGAAAACCTAGAATAGAGTGAAGAGAAAGTACAAGGTGGTATGGTTGTTTGGGTAATTGTATTGGTTGGTAATAGTGGTGGACTTGTACGTTCTGTTGATAAAGTGATAGTGGTAATGGGAGGTGGATTTGAAATGTTAAGTGGTGGGGCATGTTTAGATGGTAATTGCGATATAGATTGAGAAGTAACAACATTTATAGGAAAGGTTGGATTTATTAATTAATTTGGTAATGGTATGATAAATGTGGGTATTAGATTATGAAAATTTTGAGTTGGGTCACAAACAATAGGAGCTATCAACTTTGGAAATAGAAGAATCTATTCATCAAAGTAAACATGTCATAACATGATTATTTTATTTAAATTAGGGTCATCGATACCCTTTTTAGACATGATATAACCGAGAAAGATACATTTAGTTGAACATTAATTCAATTTGTAATATGAATATAGGCATAATCAATGATAACACAAGAAAGTAAAGGTACGAATATATTAGTAATTAGGATTGACATTGAACAAAGTAAAATATAGAGTAAAGTAATTAAGAAATGGTCCCAAACCTTCTCCAACTCTGTCGGTCTTTAGGCCTGCGAAGAGAGATCATTGTTCTTACGCTGATGTGGCTAAAGATACCGAACCTTTGGTTTTCAAGTTTGCTGGTGGTGTCCCTCAACATCTTTGGATGAATATGGCATGTAAGGTTTATGTTCGTCATATTGCCACTATTCCTTCTCTCGAATCCAATCTGAACAATAGGGGCTTTTCCATTAATTATGTGGCTCTGATGGGAGGAGTTTCTGCTATTATTGGTTTCCATTCTATGGAAGTGTTGAAAGGATTCTTGGAGGATGATTGGTTTTCACTGGGAGATATTAATAAAAAGGTTGAATCTATCCATCCTCTTTTTACACCGACAATAGGTTTGAGATGGCTTGACTTCACGGGTGTTCCTCTCACTCTCATTCATAAGGATTTCATCTCTTTCTTAGCATCCAAGTTTGGTACGATGGTGAGTATAGACTTTGATTTAGAGCATCCCCTTTGATTGGATGTGATCTCATGCCTTGTATCAGTTCAATCGAATCTATATGATAGAAAATTCCAGGTTATGTTTGATGACACAAAGCCGCTGATTTCCATGAATGTCAAACAAGTCTCCTACTGTTCATGCCAGAAGGTTATTTCTAATTGTGAGTCCTCCGCTTCTGAGGTATTTCGGCCATCACCTGTGAGGAAAGATCAATAAGAAGAAAATATGTCTTGTCAGGTTTCCTCAGTCCCTATAACCGAAACAAATGCAGCTGTAAATGGCTCGTTCAAATATGTGTCTGTTGAACCAACTGTTGTGCTAGAACAATCCGATAGAGTGGCTCCCTCAACTCAAGCTTGCCACTCTAAAAAGAAAGGGAAACTTATTCTTCCAAATGACAGTGGTCCTTTTCAGCATCGGTAGCTCAATGGATAAAAGTGTTGATATTGCCCATCGAAACCAGCTTCTGCTCATTACTTCTCAAGCAGATCCTATTTTAGATGCGGAGGCATCATGGCTCATTGGCCATCAAGTGGGTCTCTTCTCAGACAACAGTAAGAATTAAGTTCTATAAGGGTTATAGGAGATGATTTCCTAAGTAATTTTAGTATCTTTATTTACCTAGGAGATTAATTTTTATGTCTTCAAATTTTACTTGTTGGAATTTGACACGCGCGCATTTAAGCATTTTCTATCTCTTAATTGGCATGCAACAAATTATCTCTTTGATTTCCATTTATCTAATATTGCGCATTTTATGCAAGCGTACGGATCGTATCAAGTAATATAAAACGGGAGTAAATTACGCCCGAGTATCGAATCCCATGGGAACACGTGGGTTACAGTAGAATCATCTAGGGTATTACACTGTTTATGCTAAACATAAAAGGGTTTAGAACTATACAG